>JASKGM010025515.1:0-27774 GCA_034509205.1 Ceratonia siliqua | reverse complement strand
AACAACTTCTCATTCTACTAAAATACATTCTTTTTTAAGAATCAACTTCTCATTTTATAAAAGTCATTCTTTTTAAAGAACATCCGAACAGACCCTAATTTGAGTCTTCTTTGCATTAAAGATATACATACATGTGAAGGCCTGCGGGAGGTCATCTTATTGATGGTTTCCTACACCAGTCACGTGTCTAGAATTAGGGCGTGATACCTACGTACTCTTAAAGGGATTAATGTTAACGTAATTCAAAAATGTAATAAGTTGATTCGGTGAAAAGAAGATAGGACATTAGGGGAAGATAAACTTTCACTTAAAGCCTGAAAAATAATTTAGGACATTAAGGAGTATATACTTTCACTGAATGCCTATGAAAATTAGAACATTAAGAAGGATAACCTCCACTGAATGGGTATGGAGGTTAGGACTTTGGAACAAACTGAAATCTTTTGCAATATTTTGAGGCCATAACAAAATTTTTGAAAATATTTAGGCAAGAATAAAATTTATGAAAATAATGGGGCTGAAATGCAATTTATGGAAATGGGGGCCGAAATGCAATTCCAAAAAAATTAGAGGGCCAAAATGTAATTTCTGAAAGTAATTGGGTCAAAATGAAAATTATTAAAAATAATGGGGCTAAAATAAAATTATTAAAAGTTTTAAGGCCAAAATGAAAATTAAAAAAAACAAATAACAAAAAAACAGTAACTAGAATATATTTTAAAAACAACAAATAAAATAATAGCAATCACAAGTAATAAAACAAATAAAAAAACTAAAAATAATAATAATAAAACATATCAAAAATAAACCGAACTAGTAAAAACATATTAAAAAAAACAAAAATAATAAATTAATTAAAAATGAAAAAACAAAAATAAAAACATTAAAAACAAAAACAAAAGCAACATTAACTAAAATAATAAAAATATTTTAAAAAATTAACATAATCAGATTTGAAACAAATAAATATTCCTTTACTCATGGATCCCTCCAAGAAATCTTGAACCTAAGAAATTTTCACATCATTGTCTCACAAAACATATTTACAAAAAAAGAGAATTGGAAGGAAAATAAATCAACCAATCATGAAAAAATGATTACTTTTATGATAATTATGAGAACCAACTCTTTCTCTTCTTTGTTCACACTTCTCCTTTTAAGGCTATTTAAAATACAACATTAAAATTAGAGAATGAAAAGAAATGAAATGAAAAAAAAAAAAAGGAAATAATGATAAGGGAAGAAGATGAAAAAAATAAGAGAATGAAGAGGAAAGATGAGAAAAAAAGAAAGAAGATGGAGGGGGGAGTAGGACGTGTGTGATATGAGAGTGAAGGAGATGATATGAAAAAGAAGAATGGGTGAGAGTGCTGTAGAGAGAGGTGACGTGAGTGTGTGAAAAAAGAGAGAAAGTGGGTGAGTGGAGTGGTAATGTGCGGGAGAAGATGAAGTGAGAAAGTGGATGAAGTGAGGGAGTGAGGGAGTGGTTATGTGAGGAAGAAAAAAAGAAGAGAAAAAGAAAAAAAGAAAACAAAAAAAAGGAGGAGGAGACGTGAGTGTGGTGAGAGAAAGAAAGAAAGCATGTGAAAAGAGAGATCTTCAATTATAAAGTCTACAAAGTATAGAGATCTTCACATAAAGCTAGCTAATCATGGAACTCTGCTTAATTTGTCGCAATTATTAATTTTTAAATGAATTTAAATATTCTCATTTAATAATCAATTTTATTATCAATTAGGTAAGGTGCTAATTTATGTATTATGAGCGTGCTATCATTTTTTTCATTATTGAAGATAGTAGTGTATAAAAAGTTAGTATAGAGTAATACCTATTGATGATTAAGATGACCTTTTAAGTCAAAATATCTCAATCAATACTCTTATTTTTTTTTAAATTATTTATTGTTTAAAATAATAATATAAAAATTAAAATAATTATTAAATAATTTTAATTTTAATATAAAATAATTATACTTAACTAAATTATTTCTATTACAGTTAATTTAAATTATTATTATTTTTTTATTAAAGATAATAATAAATAAAAATAATGTTAAAAAATAACAATTAATATTTTATTGATAATATAAAATAATAGATAATTTAAAATAAAATAAAATTTTTAAAATAACAGATAATTTAAAACAAATAAAATAGTTATATGATCAAGATAAATTCTTTTTTATACCTTTCCCCCAAATTTCTAAAATGCAACTTTAATTTAATTATTTAGGAATGGCAAACTGAAATATAAATATAAGGTGACAGGTTCTTGCATCTTTTGCTGCCTTGTTCCATTTCTTTAATCATCCATGGTCATATTTGTTCTGGTGTAGGGGAAGAAGAGCCAGAGACATTAACGCTTAGCTTCTGGCCGTTGCTTCAGACTTGAGACGGCACAGGCAAAATAGTAGCATTGAGTGTCACTGTTGCTGGTCCTGTGTTGAAGGCTTCGACATCGTCATTGACGTTGCAGTTGTCAAAGTTATCCTTTTCAAGTCTCACCACGTTGCAGCTTCCAGTGAGGAAGTTGAAGACTGCAAAAACAGAGCACCATCACAGAGATCAAACTCAAAGAATCAGAATATTGTAACAGATCAGAATGATCATACCCAGATGGAATTTTAGACTTTTATGTTGAATTCAGAAAGAGTGAGATGTCAAGAGCAGTGAAGAGAAACACAGAAAGAGGTTTTGTGTGCGCAGAGACATTACCTAAAGTGTCATTTAGTCTGAAAGTAGTATTGGACGCCCAGATGGAATCGAAGGAAGCGCCACCAGGAGGAATAATCCAACCGGCGGCACCGCCCCCCACATGCTCAGCAGCTTTCTGTGCTCTGTGGAATCCGTATAACAGGGGCAACAATTATAAGGAGAAATGCCACATTGATTAAGCTAGCCATATCTTTCTTGGGTGTGTTCTTGAGGTAGTCCCTTATTCATGGCTCTTTCTCTGTGACTGAGAAGGAAGAGGCTTGGAAGTCGGAAGGCCTTGTTTCCGTTGGATATACAATAAAGGCTGTGCCTATCCTGCTTTTTTTTCTTCTTTTTTTTTAATGTTTTTTTACTTTTTAAAATTAATTAATTATTTTTATATTATATATTCTTTTAATATTTTTATATCCTTAATACTATTTATTTATTATTTATTTATTATTTATTTGTAAGTTAAAAAATTCTAAAAAATATATTAAAAAATTTTAAAAAAACATTATATAAAAATTACTTAATTAATTTTAAAAAATATTACAAAACTCCCCTACTGCCTACACAGTGCGCGTGTGAGCGGCAGGGGAGTGTCCCCCTACAATAAAAGTATAAAACTAAGTTAATCCTCAATAAATTAATAATCTTTGTTATATAATAATTTTAAGTTAATATAATTTTTAGTGCTTATAATTTTATTTAATTTTTATTTTAGTTATTATAATTTAATTTTATTTAATTGAGTTCTTACAGTTTCAATAATTTTCATCTTGGTTCTTATAATTTAGTTGTTTCTAATTAAGTCATTATTGTTTTAATAATTTTCACTTTGCTCCATGCTATTAAATATCTACTTAATACAGTTAATATCATTATTGAAATAGTAAAAAATTAATCACATGACATGCTTATATATGAATTTGTCATGTAGTTAATTTTTAGTCACTTCAGCAATGATATTAACGGTGTTAAGTAGTTCTTTAACAGCAATGACCAAAATAAAAGTTATTGAAACTGTAAGGACTTAATTAGATGAAATTAAATTATAAGGATCAAAGTGAAAATTATTGAAATTGTAAGGATTTAATTAAATGAAATTAAAATATAGAAATTAAAGTGAAAGTTGAGTAAAATTGCAAAGACTAAAAGTTATATTAACCCAATAATTTTTTTTAATTTTGATGTGAGCTAATAGGTTAAATTAATATTTTTAATAAATTAATAATTTGTTAAAATTACAAATATAATTGAATATGATATATTTTTTAAAAAATATGACTCTATTCTAACTTGTTTTTCTTCAAATTTAAATCTAGTTAAATCTCATTTCTAATTTTTCTTATTGCACTTAGAAATTCTGGGGTGGAATTATCGAATTGCAATAAAAAATTGTTGAATGGCATAACAGATTTCATAGGTATTGTATCACTTCACCTTCATCATTAACAAGATTTTTAGTGATGTTAGCAACAATTTCTTCTAAACTGAAACCTTTAAACTTGCATCATTTTCACCAGGGTAATCCAAAGAGTTATTTACATCCATTCTATCATGATAACATATTTTTAATTATTATCTCAAATTCATGATAACATAATTAATAAATATTTTTTTAATTAATAAATTTTATATGATTCAAAAGGCTATTAATTTATAGAACTTTTACTGTATAGACTAAGTAGAGAGAGTAGGCTGGTTAAAGACCATTCATACTGGTAATTTACCTGAGCGGCTTGAGAAAACAGGTCTCCAAACCACATTTTTCTTTGCATAATTGAAAGTTGGGCCTTACTCCCAAGTCCCAACCGCCCCAAATTTTGGGGGGGGGGGGGGGGGGGGGGAGAGTTTAAGAATTAAAACAAAAAATTTATTTTTTAATAATAATAAATTTAAAAACAATCAAAAATTTTTTTAAAAATCATACATTTAAAAAAAGTAAAAATATTTGCAGAAAAAGTAAAAAAACCCCAAAAAATTTCTATAAATAAAAAGAGAATTAGAAGGAGAGGATAGCATAGCCCCGCTTGAAAGTTTTGTAAATTCAAAAATTATTAGGCCTTGAATTTATTTTGAGAATAAATAATATTTTTTTAAAATAAATTATTTAAAAAAATTGAATATTTATTTTAATTTTTAAAAAATTAAATTAAAAATAATAAATTTTTTTCCTTCAAAAAGTTGATATATGAAATATAAGGTTAGTTAATTTTTTAATTTAAAAATTATTTACAATTATTACATCCAAATGCAAAACAGCTTATACTTATAAAAAAATATCTTCTCTTTAAAATATAAGCATAAAAAGCTTTTTTAACTAAATCTTAGAATTTTTTCTCCCTCCTCCTTATTTCTCCGAGCGTGGAATGGTGATTCTTTTTTCAAACGCGGAAATGGATTATTTATAAATCATGGTTGTCTTTTTTTTGGTTCAATATATAATCATGGTTGTCAAGAATCTTCATATAATATTCAGTACAGTTGTTAGGGATTGTCAGGTAATATATATACAAACATTCTTCTTTATTAATTTATACTAATGTTTGACAATGTCGTTCCATCCGATCAAGAATCCCATCTGATATCAATTATCATATTATTTGGTAAAAAAATAAGGACGGCATTTTCATTTTTCATTCTTTTTATGAAATTTCAATTTATTTATTTATTTTTCTTTTCCTTTTTCAAACTTTCTTTCACGTTCAATATTATATTGACCATCATTCTTTATTATTGTTATTTATATTAATAAGTAGATAAAACTTAGTAGACTGTCTATGTTCTTAGTATATTCATAGTATACAACTAGCCTAAAGGTGAATTTCTCGATGCCCTTACTGTATACTATCTTGTTGGCAAAGTTATTAATATTTTGATTAAAAAAATAAAACAAAAAATAGATTCAGTTATTAATAACTATGCCAACAACGCAAGATAACAATAATGATTATATATTATATACTGTATGCTGTTAATAATAAGAACTCTGAAAAGAAAGGAAAATCTTTTACTAAGGAGAACAAAATTACATCATTTGCTGAACAGGGAAAAACGATCAGCTCTTCTAGAAAATTGAGGGTATAATTTTGATTTGCATTGTGACAAGAACTGGCCTCGAAGCCAAAGCTTTTTTATTACCAGGGACGGATCTGCCATTTAACATGAGAGAAGAGAGGAAGGTGGATGTCATCAGAGCACTACCTCCAGAAAAGCAGAACCACCAAAGCAGATAGAGAGAATACCAAGGTGTAAGACCGGGATAAACCTTGACCATAAATATTCTGCCAAGTGAATGCAAGTAGAAACCAATAAACACCAAATGGAGAGGATAGATGTTGATTAAGCTGTAAAATATTGATTTCAACCACATTTTTCAGCAACTAAACTATCAAGTGTTAGTGAAAATTTAACTTTGGCTGAAATGACTTGAGAGGAAAAGGGACATGTGGTCACATATCAACTGAGACCAACATGCCAGCTACCTTTTATTGAAATACGTACCAATTTATATATTGAAGTTAACAAAAAATGAAAAACAAAGAAAGGTGGGTGGATTTCTAATTTAAAACATCCCTAAACAATTGGTTCTGAAGTTTAGTCTCTTAAAACATAGGCACAAGCTGATGTTGAGACTGCACCCATAACTTTTGGTTCTCAAGCTGTCTCATAATTTAGATTGACCAATATCATGAGAAGAAAAATTCAAATAGGAAGGAGGTGAAAAAGTGAAAAAAGAAGAAGAAGAAGAAGAAGAAGAAGAAAAGAAATGGAAGTTGTGGTAATAATATACTGTCTTTAGAACACGGCAGCTTCTAATCCAGTCTAAGATATTGGTTTCATAGTGGACCAGATAGACCAGTGCTTGCAAAATCAATAACCATTATTATAGGTGCTGCTGCTGACTGCCTATCTCTAGATTGTTTCACGAGAGTCGAGACAACATTAATTTCCTGGAGGGATGGATTTATGAGAGAAAGATAATAGCTTGGTTATGAAAGATATTCTAATGTTTCATAACCAAGCAACAAAAAGTTCTAGTGATGGTCTCTAGCTAAAGATGAGAAGGAAAAGAATCAAGAGTTGTAAAGAAATTGACATGTCAGTATTTCAAGATAGATGTATAAATCTTGAATGTCGGGCACTTAGCCGTGCGTTGAACAGGATAGGCTGCAGAAAATAGTAAGGTTGCAGATATTTTCTCATAGCTCTTCTTAGTTCCCAAAGGACTATGAAAAGGGTTATCCCTTTTGGAAAACAAGAGATGGGTGGAAATCTTCCATTTTACTCTCTGTTTCTAATGCAATGATCAATACACAAGAGAAATCACTCAACTGTAGGTCTTTAACGGTCTTCACATTTAATAAAGTTGATAAACAGCTTTATCATTGAGGGAAAATCCCTAAGGCAACTATTGTTTACTTACAACGAAACAGTTTTTCATCATGAATGCACCTGTTGAATTCAACTGTCTAGACTAAGTAAGTTGAGTGCCTTCGTGGATAGTTTTCTAAAACAGAGGCAATGTATAGGACAGTAATCATGGGAAGTTAGTTCTATTAAGTGTGTAAGTTATTGTATCAGCCTATCAGGTCAAATGGTCTAAATTAAATAATTCCACTATTGACATCCTTCTTTCAACATTATAAAGCCAAAATGAAAGAATAAAAGAAAAACAATATGTCAATGCTCTAAATGTCAGCCAATATGCAGTACAGCATTACCAGATCTTAACATGTAGCATGCAAGCAGGTTAGCTATATCTAGAGATCTTAAGGTCAACCGGTGTGTCAAATCTCTTAAGATTTTCTTTTTTCTATTATTACAAATTTTCTTTTTAGCATTCTCTAGGTGCACCTTTGACTATCACAAAATTAAATCAGTTTCACTAGGTCTGTCTCTTATGAGTGGTGTAAAAGTTTTTACTATGCTAGTCAGAACTGTATGCATATTGCATCATCATTTTCCCGTAGAATTATCAATATTGTAAGAAAAAGGACCAGCTCTTCACCCCTCATTCCCCTTGCCCACTTACCAAAAACATAAGAGAAGAAAGAAGAAAGAAGAAAGAAACATGCAACAAAGAAATGTACTAAGATTACCGTGTTTGATTTTATCTTCTTCTTCTATGAAAACTTCCAAATGGGCTTTAAACCAAACAATATAGGATCTAATGAAAATTACAGTATGACAACCAAAACAAACATAAATAATAACGGCAATAATGGTGACAATTTATAGGGAAACTTGTACCTTGAAAGACAAAAGAGTCGAACCTCCTGCATTCAGTCCATGGAATCCAATGTCATACGATATGCTGCCATCAGCCTTGAATAGTCCATAATTCTTCTCAGAACCATGCCCAGGCTTCAAATTCTCATTGAAAACAGCAAAAATGTATGCCTTCACGACATCTTTTGGCCTATGCGGGGTTCCTTTCTTCTTAGCAAGCCTTTTACGCAAGTTATAATTATATGTCCTTGCATTACTTGCATTTGCAGCAGATTCACTTTCATCTCCATGTGAAGCCCACCCTGTCTCAGTAACTATAACTTTCATTTTTTTAAATCCAGCATCCTCCAAAGCCGCATAAGCAGCATCTATCTGAGCATCAAGCATGTTATCATAATGAAGTTCATACTTTGGATCATAAATTCCTTTTGTTGATTCGAAAAGAGCATAATTTATATCAATATTCTCTGGATCACTCATGTAGGCCAGGAAAGGGTAAGCGTTCAAACAGAAAGGAGAGCCAATTTGTGTGAAGAAGTCCAACAGTGGCTTCATAAACTGATTGACATTATCGTTAAATTTACAAGAGGAAGGGGGGTAGGAATCTGCAAAAACAGCAGATGAGTGTGCAGTAGAAATCTCAATTAGCTCATCCAAATGAAGCTTCTTTGTAGCATTATAAATATTTTTCACAGCACCCAAAAGAGTTCCCCACAAATTATAGTCATTCCCACCCAAAACTTCATTGCCCACGGCAATTCCGCGAATGCGTGTGTCGGGAAGAAATGACTGCACATTATCTTTAACCCAATCCAAAGCATGGTCCGCATTGGAACTCATGTCTTGTAGCTGTCCATTGGGAAGTCCAATAACAATTTCAAGCCCAGTTCCACTAAAGGCCTTGAGAACACTGTGATCAGCATCATAAATTCTAACATTCCTTATTTTTGCTGCTCTGAGAAGAGTAACGACTTGATCAGGTGAAGGAATGTTATCTGCAATCCTCCCATAATTTATACCATAAGTTCCAGTGAATGCTTGCACAGTAAGGGGTGCTGGAAAACAAACAGGGCAGAGCTTCATTAAATTGATGTAGCGGATAAAGTACATGTAAGCAATTTCTGTACCCCAACATAGCTGAAGACTACAAGAGACCTAACAAATCAATATGAGCAAAATAGGCACTAAGGTGATGCACAGGACAGGCGTGAGCTAACAATTTTGCCCATTTGGCATATTCAAAAACCCTAAAAGTCAAACACAGAACTACAATTGGCAGAACTGGAGTAATCATCAATAGTAATAAATAGTGGTCCCAGGTGAAAATAGGAAGGAAATCACTTATCATACCAATAACTTAAAATCAAAGCAATAAAAAAATAAAAATAAAACCAGCAGAGAAACAATATAACCTCTCCCAACAGAAGGTGGGAAACGTGAAAGAACGAAAATTTACTCTACAGAGAAGAAGGCAAAAATCAGATTTAGAAGAAAAGTAAGACAATTACATATGAGGAAATAATGAAAGCAACCAAGAGAAGGAAACGAGGTAAGAAAACTAGAAAACATTCAAAACAAAATAAACAATAACTTACTCTGAGGCGAAATTTTACTAAAGACTACCGCCGAAACAACGATCCGTAGCCATACAAAATCATTGATATGGATACATATAAGGGGAAAAAACCTCAGTAAAACCTCCATAAACTAATTCAATTAAAGCTTTCTAACCAAGAGGAGCAGAAAGAAAGTACCAATTTGAGTGAAGAACACCAAGAACGTAAGAAGCAAGGGGCCAAACAACCGCAAACTTTCCATGGCATGTGAGAGAACACAGTAAAAATCGATATGATTTCTCATCAAGTAGTGGAAGTGGGTTGGTGGGGTGGGCCAAAACAAGATCAAAACCGAGAATTGTAACGCCTTCTATGCACTGCTTCTTCTTCCCCAGCCATTCCATAAGATGAAGAAGATTCCCTTTCTTTTGCTGTCTCTAAACTACAGCTTCGCTGCTTCCATCACTCCCTTTGCCTCCTCTCTTTTTCTCCAATATCAAAAGCAACGACTTTATCCGTCTTATGAAAGGGATTGAAGCAGATCAGCGAGCAAAATTAGAGTCTGGTAGAGCTATGGCAAAGAAGTTTGAGCGCAAAGGGAAGAAACAGAGGAAGAAGTTTCGAACTTTATAGACATTTTTTCTTTTTTTATTTTTTCTCAGCGGACTCAGTAGCATTATTGCGGAAGGCTGCTTCTACTTGATTTCCTTCTATTGGTCAATGCTTGATTCATGGAATAAGACTACGAATAATCGAATAGGAATGAATGCGCATTCTTCATATTTGATAAATTACTATTCTGTGGAAAACATTTATATATTTTTAGATATAATGTTGACATTATAAAATTCGTTTACCAATTAAATAACATTGTGTGACATTAATGAAAGGTACTAAAAAAATCTAAAATTTTGGCATAATTTAAAATCAGCCTTAGGATGTTAGGCATTTGTTATAGTGTCTTTTTTTTTTCTTGCTATTTGACATCAATTTAAGATATTTATATTTGACATGTATTATTATAAAATATTAAAGTATTATGAAATGATACTATTTTAAATAGTATGAAATATTATTTAAAATTTATAAGAATTTTATATAAGCTTGTTTGGAAGAATAGAGTAGGCTAAAAAAAGATAGATTGAGATAAAAAAAAGACTCAAATTATTATTTAAATGTATTTTCATTAATAAAGTGGGATCTCCATCTCAACCCACTTCAAACCTCAATTTTCAAACTATTTGGGAGATTTGTGATGGTTTTAGTCATTATTATTAAGTTAATTACTAATTTAATCTTATTATGTATTAAAAGAAATAATATATAAGTAATTTTAAAAAGAATTACCCAACTAATTTTCACACAATGAGAAGAGAACTATTATTTCTTTTTTCACTAAACATTTAAATAATAGAGTTGTTACTTTCTTCCTTTCCACTTCCATTTTACCATTTTACTCTACTTCACTTCATTAATGACCACTTCATTTTACTTTTTTTAAAATCATCCAACAAGCCCTTAATTTTATTAATTTTTATAATATGTCAATTATACTTTTTTTATTTTTTTAATAAATTTTTTATACTAAATATCAAAATTTTAGATATTATAATATTATATACCACGATTTCTAACATATGTAATATAACAATATATTGAACAAATATAAAAGAATTTATATTGGATGAATAATAATAATAAAATATGCAAATTATGATGCATGAATACAAAATACCAAATACGTAAGTATCCAAAACAATATTATGTAGGAATACAACAATTTATATATATATATATATATATATATAAAACTCAGTATTAAAATAGTATTATCAATAAAAAAATTAAAAATATATAAATGTATCACAATTGATAAATAGTATTAAAAAATATTAAAAGGCAATCAATATGTTTTAGAAAGCTTTATATATTATAATGCGATTTAAATGAATTAGGTTTTCCGAACTAAGAATCAAGAAAAACTAAATATATAAGGAAAAAAAGTTAGGTGCTGCATTATTATTTTAAAGTAATGTTTAATAAGAATTTTTATTAGGTGATTATAATTCACTAACTAAAAGCAAAAAATAGGCATTGATTAAAAATTTTGTCTATTAAATACTACTCTAAAATAGTAATGCCTAACGTACACCTATGAATAATTTCTTCAAAAATCTAATTATATAAATGAATTTATAAATATTAAAACTAAAAGTGTTATATAGTTCTTTAAGTTACATAAAAAGGTTTGGCACGCGGTTTTGAAGCGCGTAAAGAGTCCTTTCTGCTTTCAGAATTCGAATTGTTTGTGTCATACGCGTTATGGTGTCTGCCAGTGTGTGTGGGAGTGACGGGTTTTTTTTCTATTGGTTAAAATATTAATTATTGTCAACAAACAGTTATAATGAGTAAAAAAATTAACTAAATCTATGTGTGGAGAGCACATTTTCATATTTTTTATTAAATTTATATTATGTAATATTTTTTAATAAAAAATAACTAATAAGAATTAGCTATAAAGATAAAATAATAAATTATATTTTAAAAAAATAAATATTTATTTATTTAAATTTATAAAAAATAATAAATTAATAAAATAAAAAATAAAAATTTTATAAGAAAAAGTAAAAAATTATAACTTTTTTAATAAAAAAAATAAGAAAAAAAACTTTTTTTAAAATTATTCATATTTTTTTAAATTTTTTTTAATTACTTCATCCAAATACAAAATAACACTTAAATAAAACTCATTTTTCCTATAAAAACAAAGAGATTATCTAATCAATCTCAAACTGTAAACTTTTTTTTCTGTCGGAGAGTGTCACATGAGCAAGCATTCCAAACAGGAAGTTCAAAAAGAAACGTCCAAAGAAACGCACGTGGAAGTTTCTTGCAACGCTTCATTCAGTTAAATCCAAGGCTCCGTAATTTTTTAATGGAAAATATTATCTATACACAATATTTTTTATAACATAAGTTAATTTTTGTTATTTAAATAATATGATAAAATTTAAAAAAAAATGACATTTTTTTATCATTTAAAATAAAATTGAAACAGTTATATTTAGATAATTTTAAACATATTATATTTTAAAACGATGTATTTTAAATAATTTCATAATAATGTTTTATGTTGAGACTAAAAAAAATAAAATCTCATAAAATATTATTATAAAATATAGAGTCTGTATGTATCAAAAAATAATTTACTTAACAAAGTTTATATATGTATTCACAATAACATTTTTAAAGCACTCATAATAATGAATAATAAATACATAAATTAAAAAATTATTTTTTTACAAAATAATATTTTTTATTAATATAATAAAATATTTTTATAATGAATAAAATGAATATATAACTTATATTAATTACTTTTTTCTAATTTTAAAATGAATATATATTTAATTTAATTTTTAAAAATAAATTGAATAGCATTTTTTATGACTAAAAAAGTTTTTCCTCTGTTCCAAACTTTTCATTGAAACAAACATTAAAAAATAAAATAAAAATACTTTCTACAATTATCATTTTCCATTGAAACAAACATATCCTAAATTACTACTCAAATTTTAAAAAGAAAAATTTATCTCAACCACATAACATTAGCTCATCTAAATACTATAGCTTATGATATAACTCTCATAAATTTAAATCTTCACAAATTAACAATGTTTTAAATTTTGGATTGATAATTGAACGGATAGATATAATAGTTTACGGTTCATAAGTAGGATCATGTTCTAAATAGTAATAAATTTGTTTTATATTAATAATATAAAATAAAAAATTAAATAATACATACTAATATATATAAAATATCATTAAATTACTTAAATATATATAAAATAAGTTTATAATGATAAAAAATATATTTATTATATTTATTTATATTAAAAATAATTAAGATATACTGTTTTAAACTTAAAAATTTATAAAAAAAATTGATGCTAAAGCGATATTATTTCAATAAAAGAGAAAAAAAAAGAGAGATAAAAAAATATGTTGCTAACGGATTTTTAGAAGTGGCTGAGTCACTAGTTTATAGGTTGACTTGATTGGTCTGATATGGTTTTTTATACATTGCGAATTATACATTGTATTATATATTATCAAATTTACCTATATCTTTATTATGATAAAATGTATATGTGCAAAAAAATATTGTAAGAATACTCATCACTAAAATAGAAAAAAGCTACCATACCCATTTATTGATGAGTCATTAGGTTTCATTTTCTTCAACAACTTTTCTAGTCAAGTATATTGAAATTGCTATTTTTGTATAATTCTACTTTACATATATATATATATATATATATATTTCATTAATTCATTTGAAACTGAGTTTAGTTCAGTGAAAAAAAATGTTTTGATGTCTTAATAATTTATATAAGACATTGATCTAAAATTATTTTAAATTATTAAAAAATAAATCTTATAATATATTATTTTAAAATACAGTATCTTTAAACAAACTTGAATGAAATTATCCTAAAATAGTTTAAGTAATTAAAGCTCTAAAATATAGTTTTGAATATACTAAAAAAATGATTATGTTTCTTGAGTGTGACATTAATAAAAAAATATTTAATGTTACATTCTTTCACCCAAGTGGAGTCTTTTAATAATAAAATAAGAATTACATTCTTTTATAAAAGCATGCTTATTTTATTACGAGAGGTTCACTTTAATAAAAATTCTCATATCATTTTTGTGAGAGAAAAGAATACTGAGTCTAATGTTACCGTAACACTGTACTTTTTCTCGACATTAAGATGTCCAATAATACTCAAAATGCATAGATGTGATTATTTTGATAATATTTTGTTATAAAAAACTTATGGTAATGTCATTTTTTTTAATTTTATAAATTATAAATTATATCATTTATATTATAATTTTAACTAATATAAAATTTTGAAATATTATAAATTATCTGGGAATTTTATATCTTATATAATAATATCTAAAATATCAACATAAAAATTGAATGTCCCATAATGTGGTGGAGTTGATTAAATAGAGAAGGACTTAGCGAAGAAGCCAAGTTGAGACAAAAGCAAAGCCAATACTATTAAGTGAGAAAAAGGAGAGGGTGAAAGAAGTTGCCTACTTGTCTCATTGAGTGCGCATTTTATATTAGGTCATCATTCATAAGATATTTTACGTGGATAACGTTAATCATAAATAAATATATAAAAAATATTTATTATAATTTATTTTTAATATATTTATTATACTTTATAATTAATTTGATTTATACATATTTTATAAATAATGTCTTTCAAAGAATTTATCTCCTTTTAGTACGTCAATGCCCCAAAAGAATTTGCAGATAAAAACCAATAGCATAAAGGCCTATGGCATCTTATCTGACCTCCTTTTTCCTCATCATATATACCCTTTCCATCTTCTTCAATACCCAACACTTTCAAGCGTTCATACCTACACTTTTTGTTAATTTTTAAAATTCTAAATATAAATTTTAATATTTTTATATAAAATAAAGTTTAAAACTCCTCTAATAAACTCTATTCATTGTTTGATTTTGTGCTAAATTGCAACAATGTATGGCCGCAACTAATATATAAAATTCTAGATGTTCTATATTTTTGGGTCTATATATGTAATTATATACATATAATATGTATTTATTTTATTTATTTATATATTTATATATTTTTGCTGCTGAAACTATACAGGAAAGTATTGTGAATAGAATTTGATACCATAAGTGGCCCTTTTCCAACCGCTTCCAACTTATTAGATCATGCAGACTAGTTGAAAAAAAGCAAAGTGGTAATAACTTTAAAATAGAAGAGTACTTAACAAAATTAATTATAAATTAACTATAATACTATATATATATATATATATATACACACACATATATGTGTGTGTGTTTTGTAAGTTTGTTTCATAGCTCTTTTGCTTTTAGAGAATTCAAAAGCCTTCTTATTTAAGTTAAGATCACATTAATACATCTTTTTTAATACAATTCCTTGAAGCAATTTGATTAGGTTATTGAGAAAGTTAATTCATAAATAAGAAAAAGCAATTAAGATAAAGGCCATAAAGAGAGATTATAAAGCAGGAAGAGCCAAAGAGATGCATATACTATAATTATGAACAACCAATAAAAAGGAGTAACTGGCAAAACAATACTGGCTAACTAAGAAGGTGGATATGCACATTAAAATACTTGAATATGCAGTCTGCAGTCAATTAAAGAATGTTAAAGCTGAGCCCTAAAAGAAACTTGAGAAGAGCTATAAAAGCCCTTCGTTCTGTTCCTTAACACTTAATCAATAAGGACCGTGTCACGGAGTATGAATAGTGTGATCTCTGATACTAGGAGGAGTTCCTTTAAAGCTGGCTTCTAAGACTGTGTTTGGTTAATGACAGAATTTATATAGAAAAGTAGCTTTTATGAACACCACCTGCTATCAGTCCACGTAAGGGAATCTGCTTTTACATCTATCTATCCATTGTTGAAGTCAAAAAGTGGTATAGCAAAACTCTCTTTTTTGGTGGCAGCTGCCCTTTAGCTTAAGGGCTTGGCTTCAGTGGAACCAACACGCCCTATGAATCAGCTTCTCGCTTGGAAGTTACTGAGCTTATTAGGTATAAGAACCCTTTTGCTGATATTGGTGTTTGATAATGACATTAACTATCATAGAGGAAATTGGGTTAAATTCAGCGAGCAAGATAAAGGGTCATTTTCTATCTCAAAAGATGACTTGGTTCTTGTAGGGTTCATTGGTTGGAATTGATTTTGATGAAGTGTGAATTCTTCTTTTACAAGGATACTTGGTTATCCTTTCATTCATGCAACCTGGGTAACTGTTACCCTTTTGCTACAACCAACAAGCATATGATACTTGTTCTGAGTATAGCAGGTGACAATGTGGTCAGAAAAGTGCCTTCATCACTTATCAGAACCTATAATTCCAATGGGAGGTTTAATTTGTAAATAGTTACAAATGCTTTTTTAACACTACTAATGAGGTTATCCTCAGCTATCTGGCACAAAAATATCTGCACTTTTTCACACTTCTAATAAATGTGCAACCTTAATAAGCAAAGCCAAAAGCAAAATTCATGAAGTGTGGTATATTAAAGAAGAATTTGAATAATTTAGATGGGGTCTTAAAGTTTAAATTTTTGTGCCCTTATTTATATAAAGGGTAAATTATTATAATTATTTGAAATTTAATAATATAATTCTCCATATTTTTTTAATTTTTAAAATGATATTTACTTTTTTTATGAATGTTAAAAAAAATTAATTTATCTCCAACACTAATATAATATATGAATTAGAAATAAGTTTAAATTAGTCTTTTTATATTTTTATAAAAAAAATTAAAGTATCGTCTTAAAAATAAAAAAAGATTGAGAGTGTTATATTATAAAATTTTTAAAAAATTATGATAACTTATCTCTTATGCAAATATTTAAAAAAAAGTACAAGGAGAAATTTGGGGCAAATTCTTTCCAAACATCTTAGGTGTAAGAAATGCCCCAGAAGATCTCTAATAATTAAATTTGGGGTAGGCAAAAATTGATGGGTGAAAATGATATGGGAGAGGAATGGAAGCCAACTTTCATGGCCAATTTGGATCCTTTCCCTCAACTGGAAGAGAAAATGCCACCATGGATGGTAATAGTGGATACAGTCTCTTTCTTTCCAATATGACTACAATACCCTTCATCCTCTTAATAATGACTGGATCATATTACAGAATCCAGCAACCTTATCTAAAAAAAAAATCTAAATTTCCATGTCTTCTGAATTAATCTGCCCAAAATACCAAAAAATAAGGAAAAAGAAAAGAGGGAAAAAGGGAAATGGCAAGAAATTTTCTCTCAACTGCGAAACCCCTCCTTCTACCATCTTCACTATCATCCGCCTCCTCACCTTCTTCGTCATTAGCAACGCTAACATTTGTTTATCCCATCAAATGCAGTGTGAAAAGGCAATTAACCCTTTGCAAAGCAGTCAACCAGCCAGCACTCAATCCTCCAATTCTAACCAAAAGAAGCCTATCAATCAGCTTTCTCACCAGCTTTGTGCTCTCATTGGCTGGTAATGGCAGCTTTGATGCTAATGCTGCTATACTTGAGGCAGACGATGACGAGGAGCTCTTGGAAAAAGTAAAGAGGGACAGAAAGAAGAGACTTGAGAAGCAAGGTGCGATCAATTCATCCACTAAAGAAACAGGTCCGATCCTGACTTTTCTACTTTTCCCTTCATTGTTGGGTGAATGTGGAAGTCCTTTACATATTATCTTTACTTAAAGATAGAAAGTACATAATTTGATTTGTCCGATTATGAAATTCAATTTCATGTATCTTTCCCAGTAGACGAAGACAAATTGGATTGACTTGTTTCACTGGAATGTAAATAAATTTTCAATTGAACAGATAAATGCAGAGGCTAGCAGTAATGTAATTGACTGCTTTAAGATTATAACCCATTTCTTGAGGATTTCAAATGAATACAGATGGCTCATAAAGTTCATAACTTGGCTTGTCCTGTAATATGCTGTGTTGAATTATAACTTCCGGTTACACGTATCTTTCCTGTGATGAAGAATATAAATTAATTGACTTGTTTCACTGGATCGCAAATAAATTCTCTGTTGGAATGATGAATTTCAGCGTATGCAGAGGCTAGCAGTAATGTAATTGTTAGCTTGAAGATTGCTGTAACCTATTTCTTGGGCCTTGAAAATGAACAATAATTCCATGCTACTATCACTGATGTAGATTGTATAGTGAATAAAGTAATACAGTGAAGATTTTAAGTTCTCACACTGGCTGTCTTCAGTTTTCTCCTCTCAGTCATGGTAACCTAAAAAATGGAGGAGCTAGTACTTCATTTCATAATGATTAAATGTCCCCCCTAAAAATCAATAAATTTGTATTCTCTTGGTCCTATTCAATTTTGTTACTTAATTTTGTGAAAGCAAAGATTTTTTTTGAACTTAAAAAGCCTTCTTTTGCAAAAAAAAGAAAAAAATTCTGCCAGGATAACTTTCCAAAATGTATGAACCACTCAAAATTGAATATGCTTACAGGATATCTTCAGGCTATAGTGTACAAGCTGAGCAAAGTTGGTCAAGCCATTGAAAACAATGACCTATCTACTGCTGGTTCTGTTCTTGGGGGAAGCATTGATACAGATTGGGTACAGGAAGCTAATATAGCCTTTAATAAGGTAAGTCTGGTATCTGAAATTACTGCATTGATTATTAACAGTTTCATAATAAAATCTTTCATCGTGAACGTTAGACGTAAAATAAAATCCCAAGCATGAATCATCTAATTCTTCTAGTGATTACTTCAGAGGCTATAGTTTATTCCCTTTCATCAGATTCTGGATTTTCATATGAGGAGAAAGTTATTGCCTTCATCATTAATCTTCATTAAAAGTTTGGATAGGATGAAGGATTTTTAATGAAAGATTTTTCTATTCTCTTTCTTTTTCTTCATCTGAAGGTTTATAAACCTTTAGATACCTAACGGTTTCTGGGTAACACTTTAACAGCTGAGCTCCAGTCCTGAAGAGAAGACTGTGGTGGACACATTCAATTCCTCACTATCTTCATTGATTTCATCCGGTGGGTTGCAAAGCATCATTGACTAATACGAAGAATCAAACTACTCGAAGATGAAATTATGCTTATGCCCATAACATACATCTTGTTCACCTCTGGCTCTGGGCACCCTTTTGAATATTAATATTACCCAGAAAAAATATGGCCTGAGCATTACCATGTAGAGACTCTTCCAAAGTGTGTTTTACTGATTGTTTAACCACATGGCTGACATTTATTCTGGCCTTATACTTTTGCAGTTGCTCGGAATGACGCTGAGTCCTCCAAACTTGCCTTTGTGTCTTCAGCCAGTGCATTTGAGAAGTGGACATCCTTGTCAGGGTTGGCTGCACAACTCAAGGGGCTTTGAAGGGAAAGAGCAGACGTTTCATTTCATCTTTTTCCAAATGAATACCAAATTTCCATTAATTTTCCCCTCCGTCACCTAATTGGTGTCTTGGAACAGCCTCTTCTCAGCTTTAACTAGCATCAGTATACAAAGATCAACAAGCTAATTCATTGCCAGAGTTGTAATTTCTCCCTCAGTGAACTTAAGCTCGGGTGAACACACCCAAATTTGCGATTTTGATGCCATTATTTGAGCATTTAACGAGATGTTTGTTATTTAAATATCCATTGTGGGGTGTCTTCCAAGTTGCTGTAGGATAATAAAAACTGAAGCTTTGGTCATGTGGTGATTTAATACTTTGAGATCAATTCCTCATCCATCTCGCACAGCAAATCATGCCAATAACAAGAAGGGGAAACACGCCCTAGAGAACACTTCCTTCTAACCAATAACAGGAAGATAGCAAATCATGCCAAAACTTACAAGTGGCATTCTACGATTTTTCTCTAGCTTTACCATATTGAAGGTTAATGATTTAGGAATATAAAAAGAACACAACCACTTTCCATCGGACCTCCTTTCAGTCAGGACCAGTGGCTGCTGTAAACGGCATATATTAACTGATTAAACATGAGTAGTTTAGGAGAAAACGGAATAATTAGGATCACTGCCTCACATGATCACAAATCCATATAACATTACAAGTATCTTACAACATAATGTTACAAAGGGAATAGAAGCATCACGTCTCCCCAATACCTTGAAGGATAATACATTATAGGCCTACTGCCCTACTCTATAATTGTATATAGTTTCAATGAACAATCAGATAAGTAACATTAACAACATAAGCTACAGTCATCCTCGACAGATCTAAAAGGGGTCAGAATGAGAGGAGCGAAGCCGGAGCTGATTAATCTATTCCTTACTAGGGGCTTTCACCTCACCAGTTCCATTATCGGTCAACTCTCCTTCATCTTCTTATCTATCTCATTAACTTTATGTTCTTCATTGTTCCCTCTTGTTCCTTCCTTTTCCTTAATTTCTGCTTCAGATTCGTGAGCACTTCTGCTGTGTTCATGTTTGTTCTCTCCTTCAACTTCAACATTTGTCTCAACAGTAGAGGCTGTTTCCAATTTCTGCAGATCCCCAGACCCATCCTCTTTTGTTTTCTCATCCTGTGGTTGCTCAATCTTTTGCTCAAGTTTTGCATCCTCGCTCTTATCTTTAATCTCAGAAACCTCAGAACCCTGAGCCTCTTCACCACCAAGTTTCTCTTTCAAGCCTGGTAACTCTCCATCTGTCTTGGACTTTTCCTCATCATTAGGTCTATCAACATTATCTCCAGCTTTAGCTTCTGCAGGTTGAGCAGATTCTTTTTTGGTATCTGTATCCTCAGCTCTACTCTCATCTTGATTTTCCTTCACAACATTCTTTTCCACCTCTACATCTTTATCATCCTTAGTTTCATCAATTTCTTGCATGTGCACTTCTTTTGTCTCCTCTTTTCCTTCCCAGGAAGCTTCTTTCTTTGAAGCTGATGATTTTCTGCCTCGTTTCTTTGGGGGCTCACTTTCTGGTGGAGGAGCCGCCTTGGCCTTCTCACTGATTCTTGCTGATCTTCTTGGGGACTCACCAGTGCCCCAATCAAACTCTGAGACAGCTGGATTACCAGGGTGCGCTTTCAAATACTGTTCCAGCTGCTTCCTGTTACTAATCTCCTCTCCTGTTGGAGCAGTGAATACAATCTCATTTTTCTTTGGGGTTCCAACCTTTTTGGGAAAGAACTGCAGGTGAACATAAGTTATGAATCATCTTACGCGCAAAAGCAAACAACAGTTAACAATTATAATATGTACATGCCAGTTTAGATGGGCTTTTTCTAACAAAAGCTTCAATGTGCTTTTAACATAAAGAAAGCTTTATTTTTATATAAGTCAAAATTTTCAACTTTTAGAACAAGGTAAATGCTTCTTTTTCTTTTGGTGCTTTTTTCATAACCTAAAAGATTTAGGTTCTCCAAAAGAGCTTTTTTCTCGGGGATTAAAAAAACTAATGTGGGAAAACAATTATATTGTGAAGAATGAAGCTTCCTTTACAACTTTCGCACCATAGTTACATTAGAGCATTGGGTGTGGTAATAACTCCCCAAGAAGTTTCAAAATGTTGTTTCAGAAGCTTAAGCTGTTAACAGAAATCCCGCAAATGGTCTTCTATTAATCTCTAACACGTCCCTCAGGCGAAAGCCACCTTTGAGCTTGAAGCGTGCACAAAGTATAGGCCCACCATAGCTCATGTTGAAATTTCATTTTAATTATGAAAAATGGGGGCGGAAAGGATGAAACTCCTAAACCCTAGTCATAGAAGCTTTGGTACTATGTCAAAAATCACTTCACCTCAAAAGCTTAAAGTATCAAGAGAAGGTCTATGAATAGTTATATATTAATTTCTAACAAGTCCATTTTCACCCAAAGATATATGCATTAGGCACCTAAAGCATAAAACAACTGAATTTCATAGAATGGCATCTGGGAATTGGGGGCATGCTAACAGAAATTGGAAGTGCTAACAGAGAAATTCTACACAATAAAACAATCTGCCAGACTGTCACTCAAGTTCTATACAATATCTATCTCTCTTTTTTTTTTTCCAATTCATAAATCTTCCTGATAATGGAGCAGACAGAACCATTCTTCCATGAACTTTAATCCGGTGCCTAGGTAAACATCATGAGCTGTTAAAAGCATATAGTTTTACTATTTAACTGCAGGAAAAGAGTAGTATGGCACTAAATTGACCTTTTGTTCAGTAAGAAGGCTTCTCTTTCCCTTTTTCATCCTTCCATTCAGGCTATATTTGGGAAAGGTGAAAGTCGACATGTGTGGAAGAAACAAAAATGAGAAGACAAGCATTAAACTTCACTACAAAACAGACCAAGGCTCTTACTGTGGCTAGGAAAAAACAATAATAAAAAAGAAAGACAATACATATGGACTGTATATGAACCATTGACAATCTAGAACTGCAGTAGTAGAAACCAAAGTCAATCCTCAAGAAATATAAAACTGTTGTTACATGGTGGCTTTCTCATGTGTACAAAATGAGATAGACATGATATTAATATCATGATTGTTAATATAAGATTAAAATAATGGATATAAACGTGATATTATTAATATCATGATTTTTGTTGCATGGTAAGGGAAAAGGAGAATGGTTTTCTTCTGGTCAATAAATATGAAATTGCTAACATCATAACTGTTGTTAAATGGTGGCTTTCTCATATGTACAAAATAAGAAAAAAAATATATGAAAGATTTAAAGCTCACTAAAATGTCACAACAAAAATGTTTTAGAAAGAAAACAGTGAATGTAAAAAGAATGGAAATATAACAATTTATTTTTCCACACTATGACATACCATATACTATAAAAAAGGGGGTTTCTTCATGATTATTCGAAGTTAAGCACCAAAAGTAATATATAATTTCCATGTAAAATACCAGGAAATGATTATAGCATCTTATGAAAAAGGGAAGAGGTTTATCATACACCATAAGCTCCACACCCAAAGTTAGGAGGAGGCATAAAACCTCTCACAGTTGCTATTTAAGCTAATATTTTCATATATATTTAAGTTACCCTACTTGCACAAAGCTATGTGGCTTCTTTGGTTACAGCAAGCTTCAGACCAGGTTCTATTTCCATTCAAAACATATTCCTATAAAAGCAAGGTCACATGCTTTATTATATTAATGGAAGGTGCAGAGTATTAGCCTGACTAAGCACCATCCAGATCAAATGAGTTATACATTAAAACACAAGTCTGGGATAATGCAGCCAACATAAAGAGATTGTGATACATTCACTCCCCGTTACTATATGTGAGAATACTAGACATGACTGAGTTCCAAAAAACCATGTGGCGCATGCTTCTCAGTCTTGGACTTGCTAATTAACACTGAGCCTGGAGTCCATCCTCACCACCTTTAAAGGGTAGCAGTAACACTACTGTAACACACAGCGTCACTAAATATGTTCAGTCTAAGCAATTACACCATGTTTTCAAAAAATACTAGCAGTCAATAACAATGTTCTGTTAAATGTTTTGATGCCCTTTATTTTTTTGTGAGGTCAGGGCTACCTCAATAAATTATTTAACAGAATTCTGAGAATAAGATTTTTTTTTGTCTCAAAGAAGAAATTTCTATTGTCTGCTGCTTTTCATTTTTTCTGTCGCTCACAAGCAGTGGGGACTGGGGAGTAATTCCAATAAAAGCATGAAATTCAGCCATATTCCCCCAATAATGGCTATTTGTAGAATATATATTGGAAACTGTAGAAGAATAACTTAATTCACAAGTAATTAGACTTAACCCATTACTTCATGTCATTCCAAAAAGCAACCGAGAAATTCATATATCATTGTGATTAAGAAATAAGGTCGACCGTTGCTGCACATATTAGGCTCAGCTCTACAACATAGTAATAAATACAACCCACAGCACTAGAAATGAATATCCTGTATTAAATAATCTGGAGATGCCAATATGTGAGCAGCCATACTTAAGAATTTCCATGTCCAAATGCAAAATAAGATGGACAATACAAACACCTAGAACTAGAGCAATCAAGTGCAATCACGTTGTATTGCCAAATTAAATATTATGAAACTGCAGTGTATGAAGCAAACTGCAAACCACATATCATTATTCAAAGTTTTTATTAACAACGTTGCATTCCTATATGGTGTGCAAACTTCTCCAGTCGACATAATTAGTTGAAAAACAGGATAATTTATTATAGACATTAAAGAAAATTTATCCTCAGAACGGGCATACAGCAAATTTAAATGCAACTCTTCACAGAGCAAGAATTGGAAGCGGCTCTGTCTTAGAAAAATGTTTACCGTTTTCGGAAAGTAAAAAAAAAAAGATAAAAGGTGATAAAAACATAAAAAAGGAAAGGTTACATAAGAACAGTACGAATCCATCAAAATCCATTTCTGTATACGGAATGTCGGCCATGTCTATAAAACCCTAACAGAAGACACTACTCAGTGGCTAGACAATTTTCAGAATCAGAAACATAAAAAGTCCAAAGCTTTAATGTGAATTCCGAAGCACAAGTGTTTATGATTGAAGATGAACTAAGCAAATGCGAAAAAGCCCTAGCTGAGGTGCCGTGAGCACAGCATCTAATTACGGGTTGGAAGACCGAAAATTTTTACAAAATAAATTAAACCCACATCGGAATTGTGCGTGTAAGGAAAAACTAGAGCCAGAAATAACCAAATATAACTTGAAATTCAAATTCCAATGTAACATATAGTCAAAGCAAAACAAGGCAAAGTACAGAAAGAAGGACAGAGAAAAGAGGTGGACCTTCTTCTTCCAACCAGGAGGAGCAGGGAGTTCCACGGAGACAGCTTCCTCCTTCGCACCCTCCTTCTCCACTGAGCCCGACATTTTCACCTGAAAAATTCAGATAATTTTCTACAAAACTGAGGAGACAAAGAAAGGGAAGACTTAAAATCCCATTTTTTGTTTTGTGTTGGAAAGAAGGAAGATAAAAGAGCAAGTGGGAGAAAGAAATTTACTTGCTTTTTTTATGTTATTCAGTGAATTTGGGTTGTGATCGTTGTGTTGTGTTGTGTGTGAGGAGGAGAAAGAAGAAGCGAAACGAGAGAGAGAAATAGAGAAGGAAATGTAATGTAGGAGAGGGTTGGGAGCTGGGACACGTTGTGGAATCGCAAAATGTGTCGCCTGGCTAACCCGGGACTCACAGAAAGCATCGGCTCGATTTCTGTGTTGGTCACTTGGCAAACGTGACAGCGCTGTCTCCCGCTGCCACCTGTCTCCATCCTCATCCCCGCAACTCGGGTCCGATGTCTCCTCACCTACATTCCATACACGAATACTCTTCTTTATAGCACAAACCAAAGAATCATTGCACCTTCTTCCCTTGCAACATTGTCAAACTCATTGACTTTCATTTCTTGCTAATATGCCTTCTAATCCCATAATTTAAGCCTCTTCGAATTTTTTTTAAAATTTTATAAAATGAGAGGTTGAGTTTAAAAAAATAAGTATTATTTTATGTTTAAATATAATAATAAAAAATATTTTTATTTATTTTTTATCAATTTCTTTTATTAAAAAATTAAAAAATTTATTTGTTTCTAAAAATTTAAAAAGGCCTTTATTTCAAGTTTTTATTTTTATTAAAAAAATATACGAACAATTAAGTTTTATTAAAAGATATTTTTAAAATAAAAAAATATTTTTTCTTCAAAATAAAAGAAATACAAAAGAACCTTTAATATTATATATTATTATTAGATAAATAATTTTTTATTTAAGGATGATACATTATATTATGAATAATATGACACTATATTAAATTTGTATTTTAAAAAATTCAACTCTTTATTTTAATTTAAAAAATTTTTAAAATTAAAATAAATTTATAAAATAAATAAATTATGAATAAATATATAAATATAATAGAGATAGAATCAACTTTTAATATATATATATATATATATATATATATATATATATATGTCTTATATTATTTTTTTAACCGAATACAAGATTAGCATATTTAATTTATAAACGTGTTTTTAAAATAAAATAATTAATTTTATTTCATTTTTAATTAAATATATTATTTTTGAAATAATTTTAAAAAAAATGCATAAGCCAATATAAAAACTATTACGTATATAATATTTTAATTTAGAAGTCAGTGCATTAATTATATAATTGATACATTAATGATTGCTTAATCACGTACTAAAAGACTGATTAGTAAAAATCATATAATAAAAGTAACCTCTCATAAGACAAAACCTTATCCACATGCGTATGAAATCACGTTCTGTTATTTTCTTTTTCCTATAAAAAAAATTGGTTGGAATTGCGGAGTGTGGCCCTCTTACTTCGAAATAGTTTACTCAAAATAAGATTAAATAAGTACACATGTCAATCTTAAATTGTTTTTATTATAATTTAGAAAGAAAAAAAAACTTAATTAAAAAATAATTCCCGGGAAAACTATCATATAAATGTTTGTAAAGAAGAAATCCATTAGTCCTTTAATCATCACCCTCATCTAAATAATAACAAAATTTTTAGGATTGTCTTCTTAATCATAAAACTCAAATCTTAGCCTCGACAGTAATAAATTCTTATGAATCTTTTAATTAATTTCGTACAAATCATTTCTTTCATTAGATTTAGATGCAAGCACAAGTTTACTTCAAATTAGATTTGATTATGAGTTGAATAACGAATTTAATTTTTAAAGAATTTAATTCAAAATCTGACACATTTTATGTGAAATAAAATTTCAAACTTAAATCAAATATATTCTTAATAACTAATAATAATGGCTTTACAAGCTATTCAGCTAAGATTCAAAAAGTAAAATTATCATATTCAATAATTATAAGAACAGTAATTTTAAAAGAAAAACCATAACAAGATATATATTTTATAAACATTGAGAGTAAGAAAATTAAGAGGGGAAAAATAGAACATAGAGAGAAGATGCATGTAAGTACATATATAGATGAGTTAGAACTTAGAAAGGTGAATCTATTGAATGATGCAGACAAATCTTTTGTTTTTGTATATTTATTGAAGGAAATGGACGTCCTTCTACCTTTGTACTACTTGTATTGATAAATATATAAGACTTCAATTTAAATTAGAGCTAATTCACACATTATAAGAAACCAACCCCCATCTTTCACAACATTTAATCCTCTTACTTGTTCGTTAAACACTTTGTCTGGTTAATGGGCCGTTCAGGATTACTCTTTCTCTCTGATAGCAATTTGGTTGATATATAGGATTCTCATAATTTAATTATCAATTATTTTATCCTTCAAAAATAAATTTATTTTGAATTCTCAAATATATATATATATATATATATATATATACTCAAATGTATATATATATTGAAACTTAACCTTAAAGGGATGTTTGGTACGAAAATTTTTAATTTATTACATGAAATTAGTTATTCATGCGATCTAAATTAGTTAGAGCCTGTTTGTTTGGGCTTATCAGAGAATGTCTTTTCTTCTTCTCCTGTAACAGAAATGACTTTTTTTTTAAGGAGAAGCTGTTTTGTATTTGGATGCTGTAATTGATAAGGACTTTTGAATCAAAAAATGTGTTTAGATGCAAAACTGTAAAATGACTTATGACTGATAAAATTACTGAAAATGATATGTAGAAGGACTTTTTCATAAAGTGTTTGGATCAAAAAGGACTTTTGATATATATTTTAAAATATTATTATTTTTATAATATTAA
>JASKGM010025494.1:0-27775 GCA_034509205.1 Ceratonia siliqua | reverse complement strand
CTCTGTCTTGCCGCCACGCTGCCCCATTCCTGCTACGGAAACCCCGGTCCCTTTCATCTCTGCGAGGTCTCCATGCTATATTGGCTTCGCGGCGCTTTTGACTTGATCAGACTCTTGATTCGCCATTCTCGGCAAAAGGGGGTATGACTTCTGGCTATGGGATTCTGTATTACAGGTTCTTAGTGAATCTCGCCATGCGCGACAAAGGGGACAGTGGGTGGCTGCGGTTGCTGGTTGTTCTCTTCCTCTGCTCGCGGGATCTTCACGAGGATCAAGGGATTTGTCCTGGGAGAGACAAAGTAGACGTCTTGCTATAAATTAGAGAGCTTCGAAGCCACTAGGAAGGGGAGCATCGGAGAAGAAAAAAAATCAGAGACAAAGGATATCAAAGGACGATCGGAGAGGACATCAACATTTCTGCAATTTGGGGCTTCGCTAGAGTAAGGTTTTTTTTCATTAAACTGGTTTAGAATGAAACAAAAATTTCAGGGATTAGAAGTTCTCTAATTCTGGTTCTATATATGTTCTGTAAAAGTTTGATTCAGGATAGGTTGGTTTGCAAATCATGATGACATTTTGAAACTAATTTTATCTGGTTGCCTGATTGATGTAAGTAGGAATTGCTTCTAAATTTCATCTTGCTATGCATCGGTTACCTATAGAAATCCAATTTTCCCCCATCCCTATTTCTGTTTGGCAAATGATGTTTCCCTCTGATTGCTAGTGGTGGGCTAGGTAATTCGTTGTCTTGTTTCTGGAAAAAGGAGGGGTTTCGTTTGCATTTTAAATTGTGGTTTAGCATGTGGGTTTTTGAAAATCTTGAGATGTTGCCTGTTGGGATTATTGAAAATGGCCTGAATATGGCATGTATCCTATTTTGGTTAGGGTTTCTATCCTGTTGAATCAAATAGCATATATAGGACATTTCATTCAGGGGAAACTCATAAGTTAGGGTAAATATCTAGCTCTGAAAATTGAGCAACTTAGATGAGTTGAGGTCAATTTTGGCCCTGACTTAGAAAGTTTCAATGAATCTGAAATTAACCATTGTGTTTGTAATGTTAATCAAGTCATTTTAAATGTGATTGTGACTCTTAAAAAGTGAATTTGGTGGCAAAATTGGTAGCAGCTTTGCTGCATCTAAAAAAAAAGAGGGAGAGAAGAAAAGTCTCTTATGATTGGATAGTTTAACTCTGTTTCCCTACCCTCAAAGAATGTGTACCTAGTTCTAAATTAGAGATAGATTCTGTTTTTGGGATTAGACATAATTCTGATGAATCTCAGCTTGATGTCTGCAAAAATAATTGATTTCAGGGCATGCAACTTATTCTGAAAATAGTAAATAGGGTTATTAGAATGGGTATTGCAATCCCACTATGAGTTTATATGTTAAGGCTTTGGTTGAAGTGCCTCTACACTCTTATCCTGCTGATCTGGAATGATCTGAGTGAAGGTTTCGTGCATTTCACTTTGCTTCTGTTTTGTGTTTGTGTTCCCTACATTGTGCATGTTATCTCTTCAATGATCCTGCCATTTTTTTTTTGGGCACGAGGTGTCCTGATTTGCATGCCCCATGGTCCTTTTCAAATTACATTGGGCCTCAAAGGCCCAATCCAGTAAAGATATGGGTATATATAACAAAAATGGGTTTCAAGGGCCCAATGAAACTGTTCTTAAAAGAGGAGGGTTCAAGGTCCAATTAATTTCGAAAGCCCAATTAATATCTCAAGTGGTTCCAAGGGGCCTAAATAGACGTTAGAAGGATTTAATTTTTTTTTTTTTGGTCCAAAGGGGTTGTCAGTTCATTGTTGTCTTAATTGAAATTGCTTATTTTACAAAAGGGGTCCAAAGCCCACTTTTGTCTTCATGGCTTTAAGAATTTAAATGAAAGTTTGCGAAAATATAATGGGTTTTCTAAATTCAATATCTTCAAAAAATTCGCATTTTAACCCCTAATCTTTTGATAATTGCATTTTGACCCCTAATCTTTTGATAACTGCATTTCAACCCTCATACTTTCAAAAATCATACTTTAACCCCATAATATTAAAAATTCACATTTTAATCCCTGATTTCTCGAAATTACAATTTTGGCTCTCATTTCTTTCAAATACCGTTTTCGCCCCATTACTTTTATAAAATTCAATCTTGCTCATGTACTTAATATTTAAATTGACTTTCAGTAGAAGTTTATCTTCTCCGGAGTTCAGTTTTTCTAGACTTTCAGTGGAACCTCATTTCCTCAAAGTCTCGATTTTCGTAAACATTTAGTGGAGGTATATTGTCCCCAATGTTGTAATCCAATATTCAGGCTTTAAATGGAATTTTACATTCTCCTAACGTCTTGGATTCCATAGGCTTTAGTAGAGATATATTCTCTCCAAAGTTTTAACCCGCTATCTAGGCTTTAAATGAAATTTAATTTCCTCTAAATGTCCTAATCCCTTTTAATTAATTAATCAATTTAACCATTTAATTCGAACTGCATTGACCTTGATCCCTTTTTGGGGTACGTAGGCACTTATTTGGTAAGGTAGGTCTAGTTATTTATTTTTTCATCTTTGTCAATATTATTTTATTAATAAAAATGGGGTAATTTTAAATAGATTAAAATTCATTAGAGCACAAACAATTTAGGGTAACCGTCCTCAGGGACGGACGTCGTGGGGTGCCTAACACCTTCCCCACACGTAATTAGACTCCCGAACCCTTCCTCTGGTTCCGAGGGCCAGTTTTCCTTTCTTTTTTAGGATCCCAATTATCCTTCTAATTAATTGATGGCGACTCCTATTTTCTCTGCGTTTTCCCTTACACGCCTCAAAGTCATAAAATGATGGTTATTTCACCGGCCGTCACATTGTGACAAGTGTGGATCGGGAAGATCAGTTGCTCCTATTAAGGCTGGTTTTGTTGCTCGTGTTGGCCGTAGAACTGCGACTTGATCTGTTTTTTTTTTTCTAATCCATATGTGGTTTGGCGGAGGAAATGAACATTGGGTTTGGAAAATTATTTGCCTATGTATCCCATACTCTGATTTTGGGTATAATAATGTAAACAACACACATCCCATTTTCTATGGATTGTTTTCATTAATTTTATTTTTACTCCACCTAGTAAAACAACTATTAAGGGTTCGTTGTTTAAAATATTTTTACTTGAAAAATGTTTTCCATGGAAAGCATTATTCCTGAAAATATAAATTTTTTATTGTTTCGGTAACATAATAGAAAGTTTAAATCTTCTACTTTTAAAAATCGATAACTGATGGGTTAAATGATGGTTTAGATGTTGCATATTAACCCAAAAATAGTTGCAATTACCAAGATATTTATTGGCAAATTTGTTTATCCAAAATTACAGTAGTTTGTTTAAGTTGGCACTTGGGACATTAGTATTTTATATGCTATATAATATGTTACATTTCATAATATAAGATAATAGGATTATCAAGGGAAGGGATAAAATATTTAATGCTAATTTCAAGCAAATAGGATTAAAAAAATCCAATGAATGATACCAAACCAATAATAGTAATAGCTTTGAAAAAAAAACTAACGATATGACTATTTTGATTTATAACATCAGGAAAGATTAACAGTATTTTACAATTGCATATTTAAGAAGGGTCAGACAAAGCGTTCTTAGCTTACTCGAAGAATCTACACAAGATCTTGCGCTATAGGTTTGGAATAGTCTAATACTGAGAATATTCAGAGGTTAGAAGATTGGATGGATCAAATTCAGGACCAGTTGTCGAAGCTTATGGAACTAATGGTTGACAATGTGAGAAATAGGAGTACTGTCCAACCACCCCAAGAAATATCTCATTTTGGCTAAACTTCTAATATACCTATGATGGCTAATGTTGTGCCACCATCACCACCAATGGGTGCTAGTCTTTCGAGAGAAGATGGAAATGTTGTGAATGGACCCTCCAAAGGGTACTCTTATAAATTGACACCAATTATGCTACCCTTGAGAACAAAAGAGTCGGTGCAAGAGAAAAGGGTCCTTGGACGAAATTCTCATTCTGGAAAAGAAAATGAGATATCTTCAAGGGCCAGGTTCATTTGGCATAATCAGTGCTAGGGAGCTGGGGTTGACTCCCTAGGTGAGCATCCTAAAAAACTTCAAGGTCTCGAAATTCGAGAAATACGATGGAAACACAAATCCTCAATTCCATTTGAGATCCTATTGCACATAGATGGTAGTGGCAGGAGACGATGAGAAGTTACTGTTAAACTTCTTCCATAAAAGTCTTAATGGATGGTGTTTTAATGGTATATGCTATTAGATCATTCTCGAATTAACTGGGGGGAAGATTTGGCAGATGCCTTCCTGAAGCATTACCGTTTCAACTTAGATACTATTCCCACCAAGGAACAATTGCAGGTCATGCAAAAGAAGGATAATGAGACATTCAAGGAATTTGCCAAGATGGTGGGCATTGGTAGCTAAAGTCTAACCCCCGATAAAAAAAAGAAAACTTCTTACTTCTTAGGAATGCTGGGAGTGCCCTACATTAGATTAATGGCAATAAGTGCTTTTAATGACTTTTCTGACCTCATTAGAGCTAGTGAACGAATTGAGGTATTAGTCAAAGTGGACAAAATAGAGATGGGAGGATATGAAGTAATATGGTAAAATTAGAAGAAAAACTTTTAGCAAAAGAAGAAAGAGCCAAAAGTGGGGTATGTGCATGCACATAAGAACTATAACCAATCTAGCTTTAAACCATATTATCAAAATCAGAACCCCGATTATCAAACCATTGATAACCAGAATCCACAAAATAACACTCAGCCCTCAACACCACAGCGGGGCATGAATCAGAACAATAATTAGCGTTAAAATAGACAGTTTCGGGATCAGGACCTTTTCTCAGACTTTCAAATGTTAAATACCGAGCTGTATAAGTAATTATATGAAGGCCGCCTTCTAAGTCCTGTGCCCTGTAATCTAGTGCAACCTCCCTAACTTATCTGGTACAATCCCAATGAGAAGTGCTTGTACCACTATTAGCATAGAGACTTGCCCTAGTTTTTAGGCACAAGTGGCCAGATTATACAAGCATGGAGCTGTCAAACTCAACCAAGGCCGCCTAAATATTAATGCTAACCCTTTATCGGATCACAAATGAGGTGGTTAGGTTAACGTTGTACTAAAAGGTAGGGCTGTTAGGAAAGACTTAAGGGACATTAAAGTACCCTGGGATGCCATTTTCTAAGGGTTGATTGTAGCGGGATATAAGCTTGGAGGAGATAAAGAGAATTTGGAAGAAGTGGAATACAAAATGAGGGAGCAGTATATGTGTACCATTAGCTCGCTGAAGGGTATGATATTGAGTAGTGTAAGGCGTTTGAGAAGGGTTTGCAAAAATTGGTGGCTTTAGAAGTCATCCAATGTCCTAAGAAAACTCTTTCTATAGGGTTTAATGTGATTGACGAGGGAGATTTTCTTCCAAAGCCCATGATTTTTAATGTAAGGTCGGAGCCACTAGTGAATGCTATACAGACACCCATTCTTGTAATCAATGCCATCACACTTTTCCTATACGAAAGTAGTAGTGATGTACCATGGGTTTACACACTAACAGTAACATTGCATAACTCGGTAGAGATAGTCGAACAGCAATCCAGGAATGTAGAAGAAGCAAAAAATAATGCGGGTAACATAGCCATTAGGAGTGTATGCTCTTGAGACTGCAAAGCAACAAAAGGTAAAGAAAAAGTGATAGAGCTAGCCAATAATGAAGACAAGGGTCAAGATGAGGAATTTCTTAAGATTATGAAGCAGAGTGAGTACGACATTGTAGAGCAACTGGGGAAAAGAAATGCCAAAATCTTACTGTTGTCCTTGATCATTAGCTCTGAGGCACATTGAAGAACTCTTCAAAAGGTGTTAAATCAGGCATACATCACTCTTATTGTCACCTCAAAAAAATATGAAAGCATAGTGAATTGTGTAAAGATTGCTAACATGATCACCTTTCTTAAAGATTATATGAGTGCATCAGGCCATAATTATAATAAAGCCCTGCACATGATGATGAGATGTAAAGGATGTACTGTAGCCAATGTCTTGGTGGATAATGGATTGGCCTTGAATATATTCCTCTATTTTACCTTGATGCAGTTGCCAATTAATAGGGAGGAAATGAAAACAAGTGACCTCGTTGTTAGAGCATTTAATAGTTCTCGGAGGGAGGTGAAGGGAATCATCACTTTGAATTTTGAGATTGGCCTTAAGGTCTTCGAGGTGGTGTGCTAAATTATGGATATATAACCATCCTACATGATGCTATTGGGTAAACCTTGGATCCATGCTGCAAGGGTTATATCATTAACTTGGCACCAGAGACTGAGATTCATAAATCAGGGTAGAGTCATTACTATCAAAAGCGAATAAGAAATGTTGATATTCAAATCAATACTAATCCCATATGTTGAGGTGGCATAAGAGGCCTTAGAAAGTACCTTCTAGACGCTAGAGATAGTGGAGAAAGAACCTAAGAAGGTGAATGCCACAAAGTCCCAAAACTGGCCAAAGAAAATATTGATTAAGAGCGGATATTAACTAGAAGAAAAAACAGGGGATATGTTATGACCAGGGAACAAAAAGAAGACCAACAAGGGTTTTCCCCCTATTCACAAAACATTCCCAACTCCTACTCGAATCACCTTTCTCGATCTGTACATTAATACCTTAGGGGAAGAAGAAATGCAAGACAATCACGAAGGCCCAAGCCAAGATAATCTGCCACTTAACAGCTGGGATGTAGAGCTGATCCCATACTTGTGCATTTATCAGTAATATTTAATTTTAGCCTTGTTTCAATTTAGCCGAAGTTCAAGGCTATTTTGAGTTAAATTACAATTTTTGGACCATGTTTTATCAAATTAATGAAATGCACACGTTTTTTTGTCACATGCGTTATTTTAGTTTCACATTTTTTCCTCATTTAAATATTCTTGATTAGTTTCCTTTTCTTCTCCTATTTATGGAAGTTGTTCTTTACCAATTTTCACATCATTTTGAGGTTCTTCAGCATCCTACATTTGATTCTCATGTTGATATGGGTATAGATAATTGTAACATTGACGAGCCAGTTTATGAAACAATGAAATCATTTGCCAAAATAATTGAATCCTCCAAGAAGAGAATAAAACCCCACAATGAAGAAGTAGAAAAGATAAATTAGGTAACGGAGAAAGATAAAAGAGAGCTCAAAATTGTAAATAATCCAGAAAGAGAGGAAATGATATCTCTCCTCAAAGAGTTTATTGATGTGTTCGCTTGGTCATACTAAGATATACTGGGGATTGATCCTCAAATTGCTTCACACAAAATTCCCTTGTATTCGGATTATACTTCTACTAAGCAGAAATTGTGAAGAATGAATATGGAATGACACTGAAAATAAAAGAAGAAGTGATGAAATAGATAGAAGCTGGCTTTGTTGAAGTCTCTCAATATCCTAAATGGGTAGCAAATATAGTTTCGGTCCCCAAGAAAGATGGGAAAGTAAGAATGTGTGTTTATTGGAAATTGAATGAGGCTAGCTCGAAGGATGATTTTCCTTTACCCTATATTGATGTATTGGTAGATAATACAATAGCAAATCACATATATTCATTTATGGATGGATATTGTGGTTATAATCAAATCCTCATGAATGAAACTAATAAAGAAAAAACCACTTTTGTCACACAATGGAGTACATTCTGTTATCGGGTAATGTCGTTTGGATTCAAGAATGCCGAGGTAACTTATCAGAAGGCAATGGTAATGTTGTTCCATGATTTAATGCATAAGGAGATTGAGGTGTATGTAGATGATATTGTGGTGAAGTCTAGTGAAGAAGAAAGCCACGTGGTAGTTTTAAGTAAGTTGTTTGAAACCTTTTAAAAAATATACTTTAATTAGGATTTTGAAACCCTTTGTAATTAGGCTATTAAAACCCCTATTATGAAAAGGGCCCTTAGAGCCTTAATTAATAAAATATTTTTTTATTTTCTCAAATGGGAATTAAGGTGTATTTGACACTTTCTAATTTATTAGTTAGAGCCTTAAAGATGCATAAAACAACCACCTAACATACTAGATAAACTAAAGACACACACAAAAAGAAAAATGAAATAAACAAAATCATAAAAAGGGATGGTTTATGCTTTACAATGGGGAAGAAAAAAGAAATAATAAAAGAAATATCATACAATGCTTCATAAATCAAAAATAAAATAAAACTAAAAAACCAAAGGGTTTTAAACAAAAATTCAACAAATTAAAAGAAGTATGGAGTTTTATAGGAAGGCTCAACTACATTGCTAGACTTATCACAAATTTTACGTGGACATGTGAGCCAATGTTCAAGTTATTAAAGAAACACAATCCCCATGAATGGGATGGAAATTGCCAAGAAGCTTTTGAGAAAGTAAAATCTTATTTATAGAATCCTCTTGTTTAGGTTTTGCCCACTCAAGGTAGACTTATATACCTCTTAGTTCTGCTTATGGCTATGGAAGCAATGCTTGGCTAGCATGAAGAAGCAAGTAAGAAAGAAAAAGAGATATTTTATTTGAGCAAGAAGCTCAATGAATGCAAAAGTTGATATTATTAATTGAGAAAACTTGTTACACTTTGGTATGGACGGCCAAACAACTTCATCAGTGCATGGTCTACTATATTGTTTTACTCATCTATAGAATGGATCCTCTAAAATATGTCTTTGAGAGGCCTCATTTATCAAGAAGAGTCAATAAATGGAAGGTAATTTTGTCAGGATATAACATCAAATATGTTACCTTGGAAGTTATCAAAGGAAGTGTTATTATAGACCAATTAGTTGAAAATCCAGTAGATGAACACCAGTCGGTAGATTTTAAATTCCCCGATGAGGGTATACTGGACATAAAGGAGACTGAATTAAAAGAAAGCTGGAAAATGTATTTTGATGGTGCGGTGAATGTGAATGGAAATGGCTTAAGGGCTATCATTATTTCTCCCGAGGAAGCATAATTCCCAATTGTAATAAAATTAGACTTCAACTATACAAACAATGTGGTAGAATATGAAGCTTGCATCAATGGATTACCAGAGGCAATATCAATGAATATCTAGAAACTTGAAGTCTATAGGGACTCGGCCTTAATCATTTATTAAGTGAAAGGTGAATGTCAAATTCGAGACCCGAAGTTGATATCATACTAGAAATACTTGTCTTTGTTGAGTGAGGAATTTGAAGAAATTTCTTTCACACATTTGAATAGAGACAAGAATCAGTTTGGGAATGCTCTTGCAACTTTAGCAGTTATAGCCAAATTGAACCAAGAAAGTAAGGTTTTCCCTGTCAATGTTGAATTTAGGGATAAGTTAGCGTATTGCTTAAACATTGAACAAAGTGATCGACAACCATGGCATGAGGACATTAAGCAATATATTCAGTTCTCGACAATGCCTAGATGGTATAGAAGAAAATGACAAGAAAACCATTAGGCAATTGTCAATGGGTTTCTTTTTGAGTGAAAATGTGCTGTATAAAAAAGGGTATGACGAAACCCTACTTCTTTGTGTAGACAATAGAGAAGCGCAGTCAATTATGACAGAAGTACATGAAGGAATATGTGCAAGTCACACTAATGGGCATATGATGGCTCGCCAAATTCTCATATACTGCTATTATTGGTCAACAATGGAGAAATATTGCATCAACTATTGCTGAAAATATCACAAATGCCACATTTATGCTGATCGTATTAATGCCCAAGCATCCCCTCTGCATAATATGACAACCTCAAGGCCATTTTCCTTGTAGGGTTTGGATGTGATAGGGCCCATCAATCCTAAAGCATCCAATGGTCACCGTTTTATACTCATTACTATTGACTACTTTATAAAGTGGGTGGAAGCAGCCTCATAAGCTAGTATTACACAAAGAGTGTATGTCAAGGTTTTAAGGCTCGATATCATTTGTCGATATAGACTTTCAGTAAGAATAATCATTGATAATGCGGCAAACCTTAATGGGTCGGAAGTCTAAAAGTTGTGTGAACAATTCAAAATTAAGCATCATAACTCAGCATCATATTAACTATAGATAAATGGAGCGATTGAAGTGGCAAACAAAAATATTAAAAGGATACTAAGAAAGATGGTGGTAACTTACAAAGATTGGGATGAGATGTTGCCGTACTCACTTTACGCTTATCACACATATGTGAAATCTTCAATTGGGGAAACTTTATATTCCCTGGTTTATGGAATGGAAGCAGTGACACCTATCGAGGAGGAAATCCCTTTTCTTAGAGTACTCATGGAAATGCAATTAGAGGATGCTGAATAGGTCAAAGTCCACAGTTAAATATGATAGAAGAAAAATGCCTTGTTGCTATTTGTCATGGTTAGCTTTACCAAAAGAGGATGGCACGAGCGTTCAACAACAAGGTCTGACTAAGAGAATTTCAAGTTGGAGACCTAGTAATTTAAAAAATATTGCTTAATAAGAAGAATGCTAGAGGAAAATATGCACCCACATATGAAGAGTCATACATTGTCAAGCAGGTATTTACTTGTGGAGCATTAATTCTCACTGATATGGATGGACAGGAGTTGGCAAGGTCAATAAACTTAGATGCAGTGAAACACTATTATACATTAAAAAAATGATGAAAAAAATTGAAAAAAGAAGAAAAAAAAAATGCTAAATCAAAAACCTAAATAAGCGTTTAGGCAAAAAAAATCCGTTAAGTTCAGAATCCAAAAGGGAACTTAAGCAAAAATTAGGGGAGCCTACTAAGTTGAAAACCTAAACAGGCAACTTAGGCAAAAATTAAGGCATTGGTTCTAGAATACGGTGATAAGAAGAAGCGAGAAAAGCTCAAAGAAGAAATAAAGTTGAGACATTAGAAATTGGGGTGAAGAAAATTCCAAGAATTTTTCGTTGACAACAGTGGTCTGGTTTTTAATAAGTGGTACGGTACACATATTGATAGTAACATGAGAAACAATGTCAATGGATGCTAAGGACCTCATACAGCGGCAAATTTTCATTATTTTTCATTTTGCCAATTCCTTCATTACAAAGTTATTTTTAGTTTATTTGTATTGTATTTTACAATATGCTTGGTATTGCATTGTGATTACCATGGTTTTGTTTAGACATGTTATCATTTGTTAGGGAGTTAGTGGCCTCTGTCACGTTCGTACATCTATTTAAATAAAGAAAATTTATTCATTCAATAGATTTTAGTATATATTTCATTCTATAGATAAAACTTGAATAGATTAATGTAAAGGCTAAATTAAATATTATTTTGTAATGCTTTAGTGCTAGTTAGAATGCGTCACAGGGGTTAAGGGGCAATTGGCTCAATGAGGCTGAGTTGACAACATGCTAGTTGAAAATGGAATCCAAGGCTACTTGTTAACAAAGGAGTATAGTGGTCGGCCATTAGGTCATCAACGAGAGATAATCGCTTTCAAGATGGTCAGGTAGTGTACATCAGTATGGAAAAGGACAAGAAGTTAGTACAGGGACGAGAATACTTGGACCGACCCTTTTCTTAAAAGGTACAAGACTTTTAAAAACTATATAATAAAATAAATAAAATTAATCGATATTAAGGTTTGCCCTGTGCCTTGTTCAAAATTTACCTGGCATTGAGGTTTGCCCCGTGCCTTGTTCAAAAATTATCTAATATCGAGGTTTGCCTCGTGCCTTGTTCAAAAATTACCTGGCATTGAGGTTCACCCTTTGCCTTGTTCAAAAGTTACCTGCCATTGAGGTTCGCCCCGTGCCTTGTTCAAAAATTATCTAGCATTGAGGTTTGCCCTGTGCCTTGTTCAAAAAAATCTCTTGGCAGTAGAGGTGTGTCCATTGCCTTGTTTCAAAAATTATTTAGCAATAAAGATTTATCCATTGCCTTGTTTCAGAAACTCTTGGCAGTAAAAGTATGTCCCTTATCTTGTTTCAAAAATTACCCGGCATTGAGGTTCATCCCGTGCCTTGTTCAAAATTACCTAACATTGAGGTTGTCCCTGTACCTTGATTAAGCTATTTGGCAGTAGAGGTTTAACCCTTACCTTGATTCAAATCACCCTACAGTGAGGCTTATCCCTCATCTGATTTTTAATTTTAAGTTGTTTACTAGCTTTGCTCTTGGACAAAATGTGTGTTTTTATTTTTACATGTTCTTTATAGGTAAATTTGAAAAACTCGGTTTTTCATTTTTTCCTATCAAGAATCAAGTAAAGAGAGGCAACTATAAATACTCAATTTTTTCCAGTCTCTTTTATTATTATTAAAATACACAAATTTTTTTTAAATAAATAGAAAAGTAAAAAAAATTAGGAAAAATTAAAAAAAACCAAAATAAAAAATGTAAAAAATAGAAAATGTAAGAAAATAATTATTGAAATAAATGTTCTTTATTCCTAGCTTTATATTAAATTTACAAAGCATAAATAAGACTACAAAATGCAAAAGGAAAAGGAAAATTTTTTTAATAAAAATATATATAAAAGAATGCTCCTTAGCTTAACTCCATTGCTAGCCTAAATGCCCTTCAGCCCACTTTCTCTTAACCTATTTTTGACCATCAACCCAGCTAGCTTCCCTTTAGCCCATCGTCCATTAGCCCACATTTTCACTCAACCCATACACCTCGACCCATCACTTAACCTAGCCTAGCCATCTCCTCCATTTTTCATTCTCATGCTCACACATGCCGCCCTCGCCCCCCCCCCCGCGGGCCTCCTTCTTCTTTCCTTCTTACTTTTCTTTCACCTTTTATTGGCAAACCCTAACCGTAGAGGAGCTGTCTTTTTGGTCCCTTCTGGATTGGCTCCATGAGCAACAGCCCCTGGAGACATTTCGTTCCGTGGTGATCTTGGTGGTCGTGGCTATAATTTTTTTAATGGATTTGGTATTCCCCTTTGGCTATAAGATGAAGACAAGTTAAAGGATCAATTTTTGGAAGAGCGATTTTGTGAGAGTTGGCTTACTGAAGGATTGGTTGGAACTATTGAAGACAAGCTTTGGAAAGGCAATTTTGGAGAGGTAACTCATAGTTGGAAGGCTAAGAGAATTTGATCTTCTTTTGGAGAAGAAGAAGTAGTTGGCTGGAGATTGTTCTTTGTAGCTTCTTTACAGAGGTAAATGATATCATTTTCCCCTATTGCTTATGTATGTTTCACTACTTGTTATAGATTTAGCCATTTTGGTGGTTTGAAATTATTTTGATGTTGTTATTCTAGGGATCTGGACCTTCTTTTAATTTATGTTTTGGTAATCTATTGACTTGAGTTTTTTATTTATTTCTTTAACGAGTTGTTGTAAGATTGTTTTTACTTATATTGTTAATACGATGAGTTGAACTTTCGTAATTTCTACAACTAATAAATTGGAAAGTATCCAATGCACTCTAATTCTCATTTGAGAAAATAACAAAATAAATAAAGATTTTCTTAATTAAGGCTCCAAGGGGCATTTTCATAAAAGGGGTTTTAATAGCCCAATTAAGAGGGAATTTTTGAAAGAGTTTCAAAGGCCAAATTAAAGTGTATTTGGGAGGGTTTCAAAGGCTCAATTAAAGTGTATTTTTTAGAAGGGTTTCAAAGGCCAAAGTGTATTTTTTTAAAGGTTTGAAAGGTTCAATTAAAGTGTTAGTTTCAAAGGCTTGTTAACCCAAAGTATTTAAAGTGCCAACTATTCATTAAAGGGTTCCAAGAAAGGCCCATTGGGCCAAAAACTCTTTTGAACCTAATTTAAAAATATCATATGAGTATTTTAGGTATCAAAGGCCATTAATCACAATATTTTAAAGAGACCATTGTTTGTTTAACAGAGGGCTTCAAGAACCTAAAAATGAATGGGGAAAAATATAGACTTGTAATTGGTAAAACAAAGCTGGGCTTTTTATCCATTTCATTCAAAGGTGATTTCAATGATCACTATTTCTTTTCAAACATTTTGTAAAGAATTGTTCTCTCATTTTGTTAAGCTTTATATGGAAATTCATTTTTCCATATTGTCTTAATTCCTTTAAAACATTAAGTGGAGAATTATTCTCCAATTTTGTTAAACTTTATGTGGAAATTCATTTTCTCATATTGTTTTAATTCCTTTCAAACATTTTATAGACAACTGTTATCTCATTTTGCCAAGCTTTATGTGAAAATTTATATTCCCATGTTGTCTTAATTCATCAATAGATTTTAGGTGGGGATTTAGTCTTCCACATCGTTATCTAAAACAATTTCTTCCTTATATAAGAGATCTTCCTAGTCAAATTCCCATCAAATTATCTCGAATTACGTGAACATTGATCTCTTTAAGGGTACATAGGTACTTACACAGTAAGACATGTCTAATTCTTTCATTTTTTATCTTTTCATCATAATTCATCACATTAACAAAAATGGAGTAAATTAAATACAACAAATATAATCACACATGATTTATGGTAACCATCCTTAGGAATGGACGTTATACGATGCCTAACACTTTCCTTATACATAATTAGACTCTCGAACTATTCCTCTGGTTTCAAGGGCTAATATTTGGTTTTTTGAAGGATTTCAATTATCTTTCTAATTAATTGGTTGCGACTTCATTTTTTATTCTCTGTGTTTTTTTCTTTTGTCTCCTTATGGTCATGACAGTGCCTATTTTTTTACCATCACGTTGTGACATCATTAATGCATAAACCAATGTAAATGATAAGAAATATACTAAGTACCAATGTCCTATCAAAACTATTTTTTATTTATTTTTAATGTTATGCACCACACAATGCTTAGTCTCAAATGTAACATTGTATCCATTGTCACACAATTGACTAACACTGATTAGATTATGCTTGAGTTCATTAACTAATATAACATCACATATGCAACAAAATTCATTTCTCTTAACATTTCCTATGCTAATAATGTTTCCTTTACCATTGTCACCAAAGGTGACCTTACTACCATCAACTTCTTGTAAGGGCACAAACTTGGATGAATTTCTAGTCATATGTGTCATGAGCAACTGCTGTCCAAGTACCACTTTTGTTCTTTATTGTTGCTCTTTAAGCATACTTATAAAAGGAAATCCCCAATTTATTTTTGGTCCTTTGACATTAGTAGCACTTGAGCATGATGTGATTGTACCTTAAGTACCCATACAAGTCGAGAAGTATTCTGATATCTTCTCAATAAGCAAGCATAAGTTGTACGACCAAATCTATAGCAAAAATTGTATTTTATTGCATAAGCATTCATCATTGTCTGAATGTTATTATATTCTTTTACATTTTTATTCTCAAAGAAGTCAATTCCACTTTTATCAAAGTATCCCCTATGATTACTTCGAATAAGATCCAATTTATCTGTACTTTGAACAAGCTTTTCTAAATCATTTGTCAATCCCTTATTTTTTCTTTTTAACACAAATATTTCATCATGCAAATTTTTAACAACTTCATTTTTATATCTATCAATTTCTCCTTTTAGATAACCAATCTTTTGTTAAAGATGTCGATTTTCGTTTACCAAATTATCATATTCTATTCCTAGCTCCATTTTTTCATGTTCAAGTTTTTTACATGAATTCAAAGCATTTTTTTAGATTTTTTTTAATAATTCATCTATAGTATCCTCTAACTCCTCATAAGTAAGTGAATCATCTAGTAATTTTACCTCATCTTCTTCACTTATACCCATGAAGCATTGTGATGCCTCATCATTGTTGTGTTTATCCTCCTCCTTTTCTCCATCACTCCAAGTTGCCTCCATTTCTATCTTTTTGTAAGGTTTCTTCCCATTGTTCTTTCTATGGTAGCACTTGGTCCGTGTGTGACTAACTTTTCCATTCTCATATGATGTGATTGCATTCTTATTTTCTTCTCCTCTTTGTTTTCTTTGTGTATATTTCTTTTGTTGATGTCTCTGAAGTAAGTTAGCCAATTTCTTACTAATAATTGCCAAGTCATCTTCTTCATAATCTTCATCTTCCTTTTCGTCCTCCTTACTTTGATGTATAGCAGACTTCAAAGCAACAACTTTTGTAGTATTTTCTTTGTTTTCATACCTCTGTGAGTACGTCTTCTCACAGTGTATGAGTATGCCTCTTAACTCATCAGAGTTGAGTAAGCTAATATCTCCACTCTCTATTGTATCAACTTTGATTGCCTTGCCTTGGGTAAACTTCTTAGTATTTTTCTGACTTGATCTTCATCTGAGTAAGGTTTCCTAAGAGTATTGAGATCTCCCACTATTTTAGGGAATTTATCAAACATACTTTCTATGGTTTCTCTTTCCTTCATCATAAACAGCTCGTACTGATGCACTAATAGATTTATTTTTGTCTCCTTCACTTTATTGGTATCTCATGTGTGACTTCTAACTTATCCCACATTTTCTTTGTAGAATCACAGTTGGAGACTTTGTGGTACTCAACACCACTTAGTGCACATAAGAGAATGTTTATTGCACAAGAATTTGTCTGTACTATCTTGATGTCATCTTCTATTCGCTCATCATCATGTGTCTCCAGCTTTTTATTATTCTCATTTTTGGTGGGAATTTTTGGTCATTTCTTAATGACTTACCATGTAGTGAAATCAGTGGACTGGATGAAGATATTCATTCTAGCTTTCCAATGGGTGTAGTGACTCCCATTGAACTAAGGAGGACGGATGGTAAAGTGACCCTTAGCAAAGTATGACCTTTCATTTTAGAATTGATTCATGACGTTTGGATCTTTGCTTTAGCTGTTAAGCTTAATACTGAGACCTGCTCCAATACCAAATGAAAGTTAAACAATACCAAGAGGGGAAGGGTGAATTGATACAATCTTTTTATATTTTCTTTTAAAATAGAATTGAAAATTACTTAAACACACGTTTTAACGTTTTTATGAAAAAGCTTCATGAAAACTTTCAATGTGGTTGAAAATTTTCAAGTACCTAATAACAAATCAGTTTCAAATCTAAAAATAAAAACTCGAAAAACAAAACAAGGATGAGGAGAAACACAATTATTTATACTAGTTCAACCTCAATGTAGACCTGCGTCTAGTCCCCTTGACTTTCAAGGAATTTTTCTCCACTATTCAACAATCTCCTTACAACCCTAATTTTTCTTGTTCATAAGAAACAAATGGTTTCACTGCTCAGTACAAATAAGATAGTTTCCAAGCTTACCACCAACTATACATAAATGGTTTTTATTCGCTCACCATAAATAATCTCAGTCAAAAGAAATTTGAGATGGAAAGAAATACTCTCTTGAAGCATAGATAATTTTGCCTTTTGTGCTCATTATCTGTCTCTAGCTTTTTCTTTTATGAAATATCACAAGGAAAGGTTTAAAACCAGGAGGAAAAAAATAATGTTTAGGCTTCTCACAAGTAATATGCGCAGCTTTCTTCTGTGTCTTTTGCAAGGTCTCTTCTTGCTCTTTTTATAATTCTCCAAACTAGCTACTCGTATTCTTCTTCCTCTTATTTTTGCTTTCTTCAAAAGATTGGATCTTGATCTTCCATGAAAATTGTAGCTTCCATCTTGGGCTTCTTTTAGTTTCTTTTTTTCCTCCATCATAATGACTTGATCTTGGTCTTCCATGACGATTGCACTTTCTCTATTGAGTTTCATCAAGCTTTACTCTTTCCTTCATTTGGGGATTTGATTGATGATAGAGTATATCTTTTAGATCTGGCTATGATGTTCTCTTGGCTTTGATGATTACCAGCTTTTTTCTAGTTACTTGGATATGTGTTGCCCTTCTTTATTTCTCACATACTTTGTCTTTTGTCCTTTTTTATTGCTCACATGGTTTTGTCTTTTGTCTTCTAATGCATTTCTCTTTCATCCACTTGTACTAATTACAATTAAATTCTTAAGTTAATCATACATTAATTGTTTTGTATTTTTGGGTCAACATCAAAATCTCATAAGGAAAATTCCAGAGTCAACATTATGTATTTTTTATATAATTTGATAAATGCCATGTTAATATAGAGTTATGTATTTCTGATGTAGGATTGTGATGTAATTTGACATTGTAATTTGGAATGAAAAATGTGATTTTCATCATTTGCTACTGTTATATGTAATTTTTAATATGTTTCAAAAGAGAGAATACTTTCACAAATTCTAAAACGTAGTTCAATGCCAAAACAAAACATGGCAGCACATGGTAGCACAAACATAGATACTTTTCATATATTCCCAAACTTCAAAACAAGACATAATGGAAATAAAATATAGAAGCTTGAACCACAAAAGAGAGAATCTTTTAATATACAGTGTCCAAAATTTCATGTCGTTTCGGTCGAAACATACGAAGCATTTCGGTTTCGTGGTTGATTGAAACGACACAACCCACCCTTTTTGAAAATCTACCATTTCAGACGAAACAGTAACGAATCGAGGATTTTTGAAGGAAAACTCGCTGTTTTGTTGTATTTCGAAGCATTGAAACGAAACAGTATACAATCTGATATGAGAAAAGACTGAAGTCTGAAACAAAAATGAAGAGATTTCCCCAACAATTCAAATGCCAAAATCAAATATATAACTTGAGTTCAGAGATCATAACACAGGAACATTCCTCAAGTGAAATTGAAAAACTCACCTTTTGGAGCTTTGAAAAATGTGAGATTTCATTCGAATCCCAGGCGTCAGCTCTCTGCAGATCCAAGCTTCGAATCTCATTTGGAGCAACCGAGCAAGAAGCACCTAAGCACTCTGCAAATCCAAGCTTCGAACCTCATCTGAAGCAACCGAGCAAGAAGAAACCACAAAGTCGAGAAGTAGAGAGTCAGAGAAGAAGACTAGAGACGAAGACAGAGGAGGCCATAGTCTAGAACCTTTATTTCTACCTTTCAGGATGTATCTAGAATCTAGTCTGCTATACCTTTATTAGACCTTAAAAGATATCCCTTTTATTATTAATTTATATTTTATATTAAAATTAGTTAATAATATATATAGCAATATTACTTGTTTGCATTGCACTTTCTTCCAGGTTTGCCCACCGATCTATATAGATTAATATTATTTAATGTTATATTATATATATATATAATTTATATTATATTATTTTTAATTATTTAATTTATTTAATTTGTTTTATCATTTGTTGCACATTGTTTATGATCATTAATTTTACATATTTATTTAAATACATAAATGGAAGTTAATTTTAATATCATATTATTATATTAAATTTGTGTAAACAAATTATTTTCTCTCTATTTTATTTTATATTTTACATATTTAAATTAAAAAAATTTATTGTGCTCATAATGTTAATTTTCTCTTCTTCAAATAAAAAAATTTTAAGAATCCATTTATGTATTTTATAATGATTAATAAAATATTTTAATTTCTAAAAAAAAAATATTACCCTTATTTTCATTATTTGTCTAATATAAGAACTTGTATAAATAAATAAAAATAAACATGAAAACTACTAAAAATGATAATACTATTAGAATCTAAATAAATTGAAATATTTATACTATTATTATCATGTTAAAATTTTTCTAAATTAAAAAAATTATTGTTTAAATTTTTTTGAAATGTTTCTGAAAAAATTTTTCGTTTCCATGAAATTTTCGAAACGTTTCCATTTCTTAAGTTACCGAAATGGTACTTCGAAATGAAATTTAATACCTTGTTAATATATTTCAATGGCAGCACATGGTTACAAAACAAAAGTAAATTACATAACTATCGGTGTCATGTGCTAAAGTGCATTATTGTGTGTTACTAACATCATTTATTCTTCTACTTATCCTCCTTCCTTTCCGCTACCCCTCCCCCTTCCACTTCATACAGTGTTGGAATTATGACTTTGGGTAACAACTCATCCACTTTCCTCTTGCTGAGTTAGTATAGCCAATCCTCCCCCTCTTCTTGTTGCAATCTAACATGTTCACCATGTCCTTTAAATCCATCACTAACTTGCACCCTTTGGGAGTAAGTTCTCTTATTGTGTCCATAAGTCTGGCAAATAGCACATTTTAGGCTAGAGTTTTTCTTTTGAAGCTTGTGTGGTCTAGGTATTTCATCCCTTTCTCTTCTCCTTAAATTTTTTGGACTCTTTGGTCTTTTATGGAGCTTAGGAAGAATAAGTGGTTCATTATCAGTGACAGGCCACATGTCCTCCCCATTTATTAGCTCCACTATTGGTGCATAATCTTATAGCAAGGAAACACACAATCATGAGGATCTAGCTTTAGATGAAAGATGCAGCTCACTACATGTTGGCATGGCAAGCCTATCAAATCCCAAAACCTACATGAATAACTTATTTCTTCAAGATCCATTATATATGATTCTTCAAAAGAAGACACTTCAAATTTCAATAGCCTTGTCCACTTAGTATACGTCTTTCTTGCTACTTTAATCTATTTGTCTAGCCTTGCTCTAGGATTTGAACAAATCTTCCCACCCTTTGCAATGTACTTCTTTGCCTTTAGTCTACTGTTTGCAGACCTGCTCATCAAATAGTGCCTAATATACTTAAACATGGAAATTATAGGCAACTCATGAGCTTCCAGAATGGTTCCATTGAATGCCTCTGAGATGTTATTGGTGATGGCATCACATTTAGGCCACTCACTGAAATGTGACCTTGTCTATGCAGATGGTGGATTCCCCCTTAAGGTATCATGAGCCTTTTTGCAAACTACTTAAAGCTTTGTCATTGTCTTCTCTCATTGCTGTGGGTAAGTTGCTTTTACGGCTGCCATGAATACATCTCTAAGCACTGTTCCTCCTCCATGTTTCTTCTTGATGTTGGAATAGAAATATGTCACACAGAACCTATGTTCTGTTCCATGTAGGATCTCATCAAATGTAGGCAATAATTCCTGAAATTAATATGCATAGTGATCAAAATAAATAGGAACAAAAAGTAAAATTAATAAGTTAAAAAATTCTATATAGAAAAATAAAATTACCTTATGATGGTCTAAGATGAAAATCCATATTCTTTCTCTAATGTGGCCTATGTCATCAAGTAGCCTATTTAAAAACAAACTTGGTTTCACTCTCAATAACAACCCTTCAGGAAGCATCTATACACTCCAATAACAGGTCTAAATGTTGCCAAGAATCCATTCTTTACTAGTTTTAAATACATGTACATTCTTTGGAAAATAGGTTGGTAGTCTACAGTTCTTCTCTCAACCTTTATTTGTATTGTGCTACTAAGATTAATCTTCTTTACCTCTTCACAGTAGTTCCACATCTTCTTATATTGCTTTGCATAACTTCTATAAAGCTTTTCCTTAGCCTTTTTCCTTGCCTTGCAAGCCTTTGTCAAACTTACATTAGGCATGTAGTTCTTTCTAACCTCATCAATGACACCAGGCAACTTTATATTAGTGTTCATCCTCATTGTGTCTAATATTTTCTCAGTCACCCAATTGGAATTTTCTAGCTTAACATTAAAGGTTAGGCCACAACTATGCTTAGGTTTTAGATTTTCACCCTAAAAGACCAAGATCCACCAACCTTGCTCACAAATATCTCCTAATCACACCCCTCTCTATACTTGGCCCGACACCTTACTTTTTCATTTTTCTAATCTAATGCCAAAACAATTCAACAAAGACTATTCCCTTATAGCCACTTTAAATTCATCAATTGAATTAAATTCCATTCTAAGTTGGAACCAGAATTCTCTGCACATCTCAGTTGGTTTGTACTTCACATATGCCTTCTTTTTCCCCTTATGATATTCTTCCTTAGAAGTTCCATCATCAGTGTGCAATTCCTCATATTCGTAGCTGAATTAATGCCTTCCATGTCATCATAAGTCTGTAGCTATAGTAATGGGCCAAAATTTTTGTATTGCATCCCTTGGTGTGTAGGTCTATTAGCATCATCTTGAGTTACCTTTACATTAGCCTCAATAAAATTTCTTGTAGTTTGTGATGGACCCTTACCCTCAACTTGAGTTACCTCTACATTAATGTATTTTCCAAATCCATTGTCATCATGGCCATCCTCTGAAGCATTCATGTCAATATCCATAACATTGTTGTCACTGCCCCTTCTTCTCCATCTTCCTTATCACCTTCATTTTCACTGCCACCCATCACATTTTCATACAACACTTCAATCACTGGTTCATTAACTTCGCATGTCAGTTGAACCCCATCCCCAGTAGCACAATCATGCATTACATACACAATACTTGTCTTCCTATCTAAGCTTAGAGCTTTATTGCCTATTTCCATACAATCGTTATCATTTCTAACTTCTAGTAATCCTTCATCAATAGGTATTCCTTGGAAGAGGTAAATATCTTGACAGTTCCTAAGTATCCTAATTCTTTAAGCACTGCAGTGATTTCTTATAAGGACCATGTATCTAACTCAGCTTCTAAGTCATATTGTCCACCCCCAATGTATTTCAAACAATTTTCCCTCATCACTAGCGTACCATGACAAATTCTAACCATAAATTGATCCATTCTAAGTTAGAAGAACTTAATTACAATAAGAGTCACCAAAGTTTCTGCACATAGAGACACATTATCAGGCTCAAACAATAAACATTAGAGTATAACCAATTAAAAACCCTTTCAAGGTCAACCTCAATACTTACCCATTCATTTTACAACTACCGTTGTTTTTATTAAATTAATTTATCCATTTTTACTAATGTTTTAAAATAAATTTAATGTTGATATAACATGTCTAAACTTATATATCTAAATTAAACAAATCAAATCAATCTAAAACTGAAGGAGAAGAATCTTATATTTAAAAAAAAATAAAGCTATTTCAAGACACCACATTCTCCTATACAAAGAAAGTATTACAAGTCAAAGGGTAAGCCATCACAAGTACTGAAATAAAAACTACATAGTAAGCGAATAAGGTAGATTCGAAGACAATGGCATTAATGATTAAGTTAACATATTTTGGTGTGAGCTCCATATAAATATATCATCACCAACTATATATCATTAAACACTATATATCTTTCGGTGTGGTTAGATAAATGTAAATGTTGACATATTTTAGTGTGGGCTCCACATATCATCACCAACTAATTCTTTAATTTTTGTTGTTGCCCAACAACTCTTCCTTCTCTCGGATTTTTTATTATTCTTATTGGTCAAGGTGTAAGTTGGGAGAGGGATTATAATTCACATGGGAATTAACAGGTTATTATATTCATGAACACTTATCTAATAAAAATTACCACATTATTTAATCATAGCTTGTCAATTAAGTTACAAGAACACAATATCTAGTTTCTGCAATCCAGAACAATACATAAAGGATCAACCACTAAATGACAGCACCATTAGACAAATACAAAAGCATAATAAAAAATGCAATATCAGTTAATTATCGTATTCCCTATCTCTTTTCCCATTAGACAAATACAAATACAAATCTTGAATAATGAACATTTCCCATTGACATAAATAAATGTTTCAAAAGTAGAGGATCCCTAAAATCAAAACTAAGTTACCAAAGGCCCGTAGTAGGAAGAAGACAACAAATTGAAGATGGGCAAATAACAATTACTTGGGAGCTCAAGGATCGACAATGAACGAATAGTGCGATGAGGTAAGTAATGGAAAGGGTCGAGCAAAGAACAACAGAGAAAAAAGCTTTGTGTGGGTTTCACAGGGATGGAAACAGTAATTTCTAAGGAGCATTGTTAGAAAGGGGCGAGAGACGACCGAGATAGGGAGAAGTGAAGAGGTTTCTGATGATGAGGGCATTGCTTCCAACCTTAGCCCAAAAACAGCGTTGTTCTGAAAGGTTTGTTGAGGTGTTGTCTGATTTGGAAAATGAAGACATATAGGATGATCACGTAGATATTTTGTTACCATCAGACAACAATTTAATATTGTTAATTGAGTAATTAACGACATGAATCAAAGTTAAAGTTATTGAAATTGTAAGGACTTAATTGGTCGAAATTAAATTATAAGGACTAAACTGAAAGTTGAGTAAAACTGTAGGGACCAAAACCTATATTATTCCTAAAAGCAAAGATAACTACTAATAAAAAAAGTAAACTGACATGTACTTTGGTGCATGTAAAAGCACTATTATTATATTAGTATCATTCCATTATATTATACTTTTTAAAAACATTATTATAATTTTTTTTATGAAAATTAGGATCAGCTTTTAGAGTTAGGCCTAAAGAGCTAACCTTAAGCCTATATTTAAAAGCCTTAACCCAACCCTTTAGGATTTTAGGGCCTAAGCAGGCTCAAACGGACCTAAAAAGGTTTATTTAAGAAAATTAATAAAAAATAATTACAAAAAATAATTACAAAAACATATTTTAAATTATTCAAAATAAGTATATATAAATAAAAATAAATTATTCATAATAAACAACAAGTATAAATTAAATAATAATAATAATATCATAAAATTATTTTAACTTAATATTATAAATTAAAATATTTATCAAACATTATATTCAACAATAATATTTGAATTAATTTTAAATGTTGTATCCATTTAATTTTTTAAATAATTTTCATTTATAATTTAAAATAAATTATATTTTTAATATTTTAATATATTTATATACTATTAAAAATAAAAAAATAAAAATTCGAATTGATAAGTCGAATCCACTTTCCTCCAGCTAAGTCAGGCCTTGATGGGGCATGGTCCACCAAAAATGGCCGGGGCCCGTTAGGCTTCGCGAGTCCGGGTACCCACTTGGTTTTCTCTTCCCCGGAGACTCGAATTCTAAATAACAGAGACAACCACTCCGATATACTCCTCTTTATGCGCCCCCTTTCCACTGCTTCCAAAATCACACTCCCTTTTCGCTTCTTCACAATCTGGTTAGAATCCTCTCTGACTCTCTCTAAATCCCTCTATTGTTTGTTTCCATGCAGATTAGTTTCCCACAAAATATATATGGTTGAATCTTCGATTCTGCATTTAGTTTAGTTGTTGGTCGAGCCTCGTTGCTTTTCGGGGTCTTTCCTCTTTATTCAAGCTTTTGTGGATTATTTCTATTCTATTTCTCACTAGGAATTTTCATTTTAGACTAATGGGTCCCTATGGTTCTGCTTTGCCTTCTGTTTTTTTCCTAATCTAAATGAAAAAAGAAACTTGAAACGTAATGCTACTGACGAATTTTGAGTTTTTGTTGAGGTAATGTGATAGTGAATCCTTGATCGCCAGTACTTCGAGAAAAATGAAGAACTCAGAACAAGACTTGAAGAAGAAAACTCCCTAATTTGAGAAAGGGAGAAGAAAATTCCTTTTATCTTTTAATTCTGAATTTCCATGTCTGTACAATTCTTTCACCTATTTATAGAGTTCACTAACTTTCTACGTTACAAGGCCGTTCCCCCAACTATTCTTACTACCACATCAATCTAACAGCTTCTTAACAACCACTTCTAACCTACCTTGCCAGCTGCCATCTAACTAACACTTCATCATATAGTCCTGATTTCTCAACGATTACCATTGTTGATTAACTGATATCATGGGAAGGATACCAGGAGAAATGGCCATTGACAAAATTGGTGGATATTTACAAGGTGATATAGCATTTTTCTCTCATAAGTTGTTACTGTTTCTAAATAAGATACTAATAATGGATTAATATAACTTTTGGTTCTTAAAGTTTCACCCAATTTTCAATTTGGTTCTTATACATTAATTTCTTCCAATTTGTTCCCTATACTTTTAATTACTTTCAATTTAGTTCCTGCCATCCATAATTGAATTAACACCGTTTACACAATTTTGATATGGCCAAAAATTGTCTACATGGCTTGTCAAGTCCCTTTCATGTCACCTTTTTCTTTTAGTCTCTTTTGGAAGTGCCACCGGTGAGCTTAAAGTAGGTGCAGGGCCAGGCGAAGGCGCTGCTTGGTGAGGACGAAAAGGCCATGGAAATGTAGGGGAAGAATATGATGCTTCGCCACCAAAGGTGGGAGCTGGAGCCGCCGTTGGAGAAAGTTTTGGTGACATTATTGAAGCCTCTGTCGGTGGTGCCGAAGAGACCTTTATGGCTAACTTCTAAGAAGCTTGGCATGCTTTGAGCGAGCCATTGTTGAAGGTGAAGTAGCAGAAACCAATTCGTGATGGGTGCCACTGAGATTATTAAGCAAGAAAAATTGGTTATGAATTAAAATTTGATCTTTTTTCATCCATTTCTGTGTACCCCAGATGAAGATTGCTGATAAAGACAGAGACTTAAGTATTGGTTATAGATTAAAATTTTAATCTTTTTCACCATTTCTGGATACCCTAGATGAAGATTTCTGACTAAAACAGAGACTATGAAGCGATTTGGAAAGCACCAGGATGAAATTTGAAATGCCTTACTGTGTAGGAGGTGATGTTGGCCTTAGAAAGAAGAGTGGATTGAGAGAAATTGCAGAGATCGAAAGCTCTCTGGTTCTGGAAAATGTAGAGATTGTAGTGCTCCTTGTGCTTGAAAACTGAGGAAAACAGAACAGAGTCACAGAAAAAGCAGAGTACTGTTTGTTTCTATTATTAAACAAAGCTCATGAATGAAGATTCCAATTTCATTTCTATTTTCTTTTCTGGGTTTTTTTTAGTACTTACTGATGGAATCTCCAATATGGACAGTGGAATTTTTCCACATTGAAGCTCCATGAACTAGAATTGTGGAAGAATGAGAAGACTGGAACAGGATGGTAAGAAGAGAGAGGAAGAAGAAAATGGGGAACAAGGACATTGTGATGAAGCTGCTTTGTTTTTGAAGGAAAAAATAAAACAGAGATGAGGCTGAATTTGAGGCCGCTTTGGAGCTTTTATGCTGTACAATATTTCTGGCCCAGCCAGCTCTGGGTTTAATGTCGACGGGTCACAGCCACCTAGGAGCTGCCTACCAATCCAATGATAGTCATCAACCAAAGGAGAGTGAAGAAGAGGCTGGGAAAGGTTGATAGAGAAGAACCATGGGCGAAAAACAAAAAACTTGGTATGAAGAAGCTGAGGAAGATGAAGAATGCTAATTACCAAAAGAGACGAAAAAAAAGGTTATGTGGCAGGCCATGTAGACAATTTTGTCACATCAGATTTGTGTAGACGATGTTAACCTAATTATGGACAGTTGAGACTAAATTGAAAGTAATTGAAAGTATAAGGATCAAATTGGAAGAAATTGAAGTATAGAGACTAAATTGAAAATTATGTGAAACTTTAAGGACCAAAAGTTATATTAATCCTACTTTTAAATACTAGTAAAATCCCATGCTATGCAGGGGTCTTATTCTTTTTATCAAACCTTTAAATATAAGATTTTAATTATATTATAAGCTTTTTAATATATTACTCTTTAAAAATTATCATTGGTTGATACTGATATCATTTAGCTTTTTTTGTATTGTGTATCTGCTATTGGGTTGTATGGGTCATTTAGCTTCAGGACACACTTTTATCCAACTTTTTCCTGGTATTCCACCTGCAGGTTCAAGTTTTCAGTCATTCAGTATACTGTCCATTTCTCAGCTGATAAGGAAACAACACTGGTCAGAGCTCAAAACCCATCTTAGAGCCACCAGGCCTGTGGTAATTCTCGAGCAATTGCTTAATGCAGGAGTTGATGCAGAGCTTGTTGTTAGGTTCTATCAATGGTCACAGAAAGAGCTCAGACTTTTGCTTGGTCTCGAAACCACGGGAAAAGTCTTACATTCTCTAGTAAATGCCAAAAAATACTCTAAAGTCAGGTCCCTTTTGGATGATTTTGTGAAGAATGAGAAACATCCAGTTTCTTCCATTTTTCACTCCCTAATG
>JASKGM010025483.1:0-117502 GCA_034509205.1 Ceratonia siliqua | reverse complement strand
AATAAGGCCGTTTTGAAGGAATAATTAAGTGGAGAACTTGAAATCCTGTTTCTGGGCGGATTGGTCAAGGCAGTGTCGGTTTTAACCCATAACTTGAGTTGTAGGCCTCCATTTTGAGAAATGTCTAATGTGTTGGAAAGTTAACATCAAGGGCTACATCTTTTAAGAAGAAAGAAATTTCTAGAGAGACTAATATCTAGTTTGAAAAAGGTAGCAAAGTAAACGAGCGGAATCTCCGTATATCTGGAAACAATTGGGGGATTCAGTGGATCAGAGAATTTATGACTTTCTCTAGCCTTTTTTGCTATATATAGGACGTCCTAAGGCTGAAAGAGGGGACTTCTTTTTCTTCTCCATATTCTTCTTTTTCTTTTTGGGTTTTTCTTATCATGAAGAGCTAATTTTCTTCTCTTCAGGTCAAGGGGATTTCAAACTTCAGTTTTGTATGATTGTGAGACATGTTTTGAATTGCAATTTATTTTTATTCTGAATATCTATATTTCTTTGTGTTAAATTTATATGGTTGCATGGTTGATTTTCTAAAGTAGCTAGTTAGTTAATCATCCTTGTGATTGAATGCTACACTAGTTACATAATCCGTGATTGTTATGTTAATTGGTAAAAGTAGTCATTAGGTGACATGATTATGATCCAAGTTTTCATTGTATTCCTACAAAAAATATAGAACAAATTAATTGATACACGCTGGGTGAATTGTTATTTGGTTTTAACCTTTTCCTAATCGTAATGCTGTTATTGATATGATTTAGATGGCTTCATAACAAGTTAATTAATATCAAGAATTTAACTTTAGTGCTGGGCTAGGTTAATAAATTTATGAAAGAAGATAGAGTTATCTTGCTTGTAGGTAATTCTTGGTTAGATATTCAGAGAGGAACAAATCCTTAGTGTCGATGATAAATCTATAAATTGTAAGTAAGAACCCCCTTGATCTGGATCTATCCTTGATTGATATCTCTTATAATTTTGTCTACGATAATTCATTACTTCTATGAATTCTCTTCCAACCATACAACAACAACACCCCTCTTTTTGTGTGTGTTTGCATTTGTGTAATAACGGAAATTTAGAACCACGAATGGATCTGTTAGTCCCTGTGGATTCGACCCTTTCTCATCCTATCTATTATTGAGAGTGGGGTATTATTCTGGTTGCATTTGACATGCGACCAGTTCCTTACCTCGCAGCTGGAAAAGTTGCTTATATGGGAATGTTTCTTGGATGGGAAGCTGGTCTGCTACTCCCGGAATTCGACTCAAATGATTGGCAACCAGGTTCTCAGCTTTATTCTTGTCTTGAATCTCAACATCAAATTCTTGCAATAACAACATCCAGCAGATGAGTTTGGGTTTCGCCTCTAGTTTCTTTAGAAGGTATTTCAGAGCTGCACGGTCAGAATAAACAATAACTTTAGAACCTAGAAAATAGGAGTGAAATTTATCCAAAGCAAAAACAGTTGCTAAAAGTTCTTTTTCGGTGGTAGTATAGTTTATCTTAGCTGTATCCAATGTCCGAGAGGCATAAGAGATCACATAAGGTTGCTTACTAACTCTCTGGGCCAGAATAACTCCTATTGCGTAGTTGGATACATCACACATGAGTTCAAAGGGAAGCTCCCAATTTGGTGCTTGAATGATGGGGGTGGTAATGAGGGCTTGCTTCAATGTGTTGAATGCATCTTTGCATGATTGACTGAAATCAAACTCCACCTCTTTCTAGAGTAGTTGAGATAAGGGAAGAGCAATCTTGCTAAAAGCTTGGATGAATCGCCTATAAAATCCTGCATGACCAAGGAAAGAACAAACTTCCTGCACATATGTGGGATAAGGCAAAGAAGCAATAACATCTATTTTAGCTCTATCCACTTGAATTCCTTTACTAGATATCACATGTCCTAGGACTATCCCTTGTTCTACCATAAAATGACATTTTTCAAAATTTAAAACAAGGTTAGTCTCTATACATCTCTTAAGTACCCTATCAAGACTACTCAGGCATTCATTAAAAGAATAACCATAAACTATAAAATCATCCATGAAAACTTCTATGCAACTTTCAAGATAATCGGAGAAGATACTTACCATGCACCTTTGAAAAGTGCCAGGTGTATTGCATCGATCGAATGTCATCCTCTTGTAGGCAAAAGTGCCAAAAGGATAAGTAAATGTGGTTTTCGCTTGGTCTTCAGGTGCTATGTGAATCTTGAAGTAGCCCGAAAATCCATCAAGAAAGTAGTAATGAGATTTGCCAGCCAATCTTTCCAGCATCTAGTCTATGAAGGGCAAAGGAAAGTGGTCTTTCTTAGTAGCTTGGTTCAATCGGCTATAATCAATACATACCTTCCAGCTGTTCTGAATTCTAGTGAGGATAAGCTCATTCCTCTCATTAGTCACTACAGTCACTCCGTTCTTCTTGGGGACTACTTGGACCTGGCACACCCACTTGCTATTTGATATGGGGTAAATAATGCCAGCTTGTAACAACTTGCTGACTTCTTTCTTTACAACATCTAAAATCAATGGGTTGAGTGAGCCTTTGTGGTTGCCTCACTAGTTTAGCCCCTTTTTCCAGTGAAATACGGTGCATCATGTGGAATGACTAATTCCAGGGATATCAGCTAGGGTCTAGCCAATTGTTTTCCTATGCAATCTCAAAATGTTCAATAACTGCTCCTCTTGCTTAAGCTGTAGGCTCTCTGCTATGATCACTGGAAGTTATTCTTCTTTATCTAAGAAAGCATATTTTAGGCTACTTAGCAGATGCTTGAGTTCTAATTTTAGAGGCTGCACCACTGATGGAAGTACTTTATCTGAAGATTTTAAATATGAAGTTTTACTTGTGGCAGCTTCCCATACTTTTTTTACTTCACCTGTTGCAGTAACTTCATCAATCTCAGCCAACTCATCAAACTCATCTATTGCAGTACTTTCAAAATACTTTGCTAGTGTTGCATAATTCGCTGTCAAGGATTTCTTAGTTTCAAAAGTCTGACTAACAAAGTGAGGAAAGACTTCTTCAACCAAAAAATCCACTATATCAGTTCTGAACATAGAATAGTCTTCAACAGGGTGTTTCATGGTATCCAGAATGTTAAAATGCACCAAACTCTATAGAGAGGGTTCCCTTATGCACATCAATTTTAGTTCGTGCTGTTTAAGGAAATGTCTTCCTAAAATGAGTGGAGCATGACTGTTTTAAGGATCCTCCTCCATATTGAGGATATAAAAGTAAGCAGGAAATAAGAACTCATTCACTTGCACCAGCACATCCTCAATCACTCCAGCAGGGTAAGCATGACTCTTATTTGCAAGCTGAACTACAACACCAATTTGCTTGAGAGGTTTAAGTCCAAGGGATGTGAAAACTGACATGGGCATCATGTTGATTGAAGCACCTAAGTCCAGCATTGCATGATCAAATTTTGAGTTACCTATCACAAAGGGATGTTGAAAATCCCTGGATCTTGGCATTTTTGAGGAAGCTGCTATTCAATGATGGCAGACACATTTAGTCCCATACTTATCCTCTCATTTCCCTTCATACATCTTCTATTTGTACACAACTCCTTCAAGAACTTTGCATACTTCGGAATCTGCTTGATTGCATCTAGGAGAACTTGGACATTTTGAAAGTCTCCAAGATTTCCTCATCCTTGTCAATTGCATCTATCATTCTGGTTTGTGTAATTCTATTGGAAAAAAGTAATGGAATTGCCAAATCTGACTTGTCTGTACACTTGTTCAGTCTTTTCTACTTTTCCTTTAAATGCTGACTTAAATCCTCATTTTTCTCTTCAATTGATTGTTGCACTTATGCTTCTGGTTGATGTTGTGCATCAGCATGATCTTATGGAATCACTTCTGGTTCTGGTTGGGAGGGGTAAGGAAAATCCAATTCTCTGCCACTTCTCAAGGTTATGACACTAACATTGGCTCTCAGATTAGGAAAGGTTTGAGAAGGCAAATGGCCTGAACCTTAAGATTTCAGTTCATTTATGGTGGTGGCAAGTTAACCCATCTGAGTTTCCAAACTTTAAATGCTAGCCTTAATTCGTTGCTGGAATTTGATATTATTATTAGCCATCTGCTTCACCAAGTCCTTAAAGGAAGGGTCAGGTTTTGGTGCTTGGCTTGACTGTTGCACAGGTTGCTGTTGTGGGTACTGTTGCTGCATAGGTTGCTTCTGTGGGCACTGCTGCTTACTGGTTCTAGCATAGGGTTGATACTGAGATGGCCGAGGTTGTTGTAGGAAAGGTTGCCTATACTGCTATTGCGATTGTTGCACTGCATTCCCATACCTAACATTGGGATGGTCTATCCATCCAGGGTTGTATGCAGTGGAAAATGGATCATATCTAGGTCCTTGCTGTTGCTGGTATTGTGGTGTTACATAAAAGATACTTGCTACAGCTATTGAATGCTCTTGAGCTCCATCATCCTCAAGTGTAGGGCATGCATCAGTGTGATGCAATGAAGAAGAACAAATTCCACAAACACAACCACTGCCCTATACAAGTAACTGTTAGCTCACTGCCACTTATCTCACCAAAGAAGTCAGCTCATCAATTTTGTGCACCATGCTCTGTTGGTTAGTATGAGACACATTAACCTCACTTACTCCTCTAGTGGAAGCAATCATCCTATTACCAAACTGCTAAGAATTTGCAACCATATTAGCAATTAAATCTTTGGCAGCAACTGGAGTTTTATCCACCAATGCACCTCTACTGGCAGCATCAATTATACTCCTATCCATAGGCCACAAGCCCTCATAGAAATATTGAATTAAAAGTTGATCATTTATCTGGTGATGGGGGCAGCTGGAACACAACTTCTTAAATCATTCCCAATACTCATGCAAAGTCTCTCCTGAAATCTACCTTATGCGACAAATATCTTTTCTGATGGAGGCAGTTCTAGATGTAAGGAAAAATTTTTCCAACAATAGCTTCTTCATGTCATTCCAACTCCTCACTGTACCATGGGAAAGGCAATATAACCAGTCCTTGGCTGCATCAGCAAGGGAAAAGGGGAATGCTCTCAGCTTAATGTGCTTCTCAGATATTCCTTGTGGCTTCATGGTTGAACAGACCACATGGAATTCTTTCAAATGTTTATAAGGGTCCTCACCAGCTAATCCATGAAACCTAGGAAGCAAATGTATCAATCCACTTGAGCTCAAAGTCAGCATCTAGATTAGGATATTGGATCCCTAAGGGCTGATAGGTAACATTAGGGACAGCTAGTTCCTTAAAGGTCATATTTTGAAAATTTCCAGCCATGGTTGCAATATCACTTACAGCTTCATGTTCAGTTTTAATTTCACTCAAGGTTTTAGCTAAAGGTTCAGGTTCAAATTCTGTGTCACTTCAAATTCCAGATGTACTCCTTTCACCAAGCTTATGAGCTCTATTAACTGAATGTAAAGTTCTCTCAATTTCAAGATCAGCTTCTGATAATTGACTAGTGGAAGACCTAGTCATGCAGCATGCAAAATAGTAAAACACAGAACATGCAAGATGGGCTGCACAACACTGAAAATCTACCAAAATCAATAGATTTCACCAATTTAGATTTGTTTTAAAATTATAAGACCACCACAGGTTGAAAACTACACAAAAATGATACTAGAAAATGCAGTACAAAATCTAAAAAAATTAAAAAAGTGGTATAAATAACAGAATTTGACCAAACCAGGGTGGTGCTCATAGCAAAGCGTAAGCCTTGTGTAAGAGGTCGTTTTCCTTTAACTGACCAAATTTCAGCCTATTTTGAGCACCTTTGTCATACAAAATTCTAAAAAAAATGGCCTAAACTCACTTGTTTTCACATGAAAAGCCACCAGAACACAACAACTAAGGGGTTAGTAGTTAAATATACTTCTAATAATATAGTTAAAAATCAGAGTGAGTCCCCGGCAATGGTGCCAAAATTTGATAACTTCCGAGGCTACCAAATTTTATTATTTATATCCAATCCACCAACACTAACTGTAGTATGTGGTAACACTGGGTCGAACCCTTGGACTACTCTAATTATGTTATCAGATTAAGAGACTACCAAGTGAGGGGGTGTTTTGTGTGAGTTATTCTACTGGAAGCAGTGAAAGTAGTTTACAGAATTTATGAAAACAACCAATCTAGGGGATATTAACCAACCTTGATGTTAATCTCTTATTGATCATTACTTATTCATTTAATCACCACACAAGTGCTTGGCTTTAGAACACATCAAGAAGCCTTCAAGTATTCTATTGAATCTCTAATGAACAAGCATCCAGGATTTCATTACTCTAATGTTAGATGAATTAAGCATCCATCTATCAGCAAAATGACCTAAAGATAGAATCCAACCAAACTAAATAATTTACCAAAAAGCTTTGTTACTTTGTTCACTTCCTGTAAATCTCTTAAACACATAGTAATTCAGCAACTATCACATGCACATCCTAATTCAATGAAGCACTTAATTAGAAAAATAAAAGAGAGGAAAAACTTGGTAATGATTAAACTGCAAAATATCAGGAACAACATCAACTAAACATCAAGGTGGTCAATCCCTAGGATTGATTTTAGGTTTTAGCCCTCCATGAGCAAGAGGAAATAACTTACAAGATGAACAAATAAACCTTAGAGAGAGAGAAGAGTAGTGCAGAAATGTAATAAAACAGCAAAAATCTCCACCTCTTCATGTTCTGCACCTCTTCTCTTTTTATAGACCTCCAAAAATTAATAATCCAAGTTTTCCCTTAGGTCACAACATCTCTAGCTATCTGGACAGCTCATAACCGACTTACAAGAGGATAAACACAAGCAAAACATCATAGTTTTGCTAAGGAAATCTACAGCAAAGTTCTATTATACAACAGCACCATTCTATCTTTCAAGTGTAATTTGGCTCACTAGACATCTAATTCAGCCTTAGATCTCTTCATGAAAGTTGAATAGCTTTCTCTTAGCTTTCCTAAAAGATAGAGTTTGTAAAAATCAGATGTCTAGAACTTAAGTTATGATCAAAATACAGAAGCAGCATAAAATTATCAAATCCGCAGAAAAATGCAATAAAGTGCAAAGTATGGCTAAACCATGTCATTTGAGCACATAAATCACTATAGGAGTCTAAATATGAGGTTTACTTCATGTGTAAATATCATGTTTGTCACCCATACCCCAACTCTAGTTCCTTCTTCTTACGTTGAAAATTTTTCTTTTGACCTTGCCCTATAACTTCATTCCTTCTCATTTGTATTTTACCAACTTTGGCTAGTACTTCAATTCACTCACCATCCCTTATGAGATCGGAGAAGTCGTTAAAGGCATACCCTGTCATTATCCAATTTAAGGAGCTCCTAACGTTCCTAATAAATAGGAGCAAGTTTCCGTGCTCATCATTGAAGACTGGACCTCAGCCACCAGTGCCCGCCATTTTTTGGCATATTCCTTAAATGTCTCTTTATCTTTTTTCTGCATGACCTGCAGTCATTCCCTAGTTGGCGCAATGTCCAAATTGAAACGGTAATGCCTTACGAAGGCATCAGCCAAGTCTTCACATTGGTTTATCCTAGAATGATATAACAACATATGCCATTAGAATGCTGCCCTAGTAAGACTTTTGTGGAAGAAGTTTAACAGCAATTTCTCATTGTCGCCTACTACGGCCATCTCTGTTTAGTGGGATCTCATATGAAATTGGGGATTGGTGGTCTCATTGTATTTTGAAAATTTTGGGACCTTGAAATCCTTTGTGACATTCACTATAGGAGTCAACCTGAATTCCCTTGCGTTAAATACTCCCAGTAAGCCCAATCCCTGCAACGCCTTCATATTCTCCTCTAATATGAAGACCTGGTCCTGGACTCTCTTTTCTTGTGCCGACTCGTTTGTTCTTATGAGTGGCATGAGCGGTGTTTGTACATAATCATATCCTTTGGGTGTTCCATTCACAGTATTCCCCTATTCACTCCGAGGGCTAACACCCATTGATGGCGGAGGAGGCACCACATTAGCCATCTGGGCACTCCAGAGCTTTGGCCAAAATGAAACACTTCCTGGGGTAGTTGAACCACGTTCCTATTTTTGACTTTGTCAGCCATTGATCTATAAGCTTTGTCAGCTGGTCTTGAATTTGATCTATCTTGTCTTCCAACCTTTGGATGTTCTTGGTATTAGACTATTCTACGGACATAGTGCAAGATCTCGTGAAGGTTCTTTGAGTGGGCTGGGAATGCTTAGTCTAACCCTTTCAAGACAGTGTAATGGTGTAATCTTGCTAATCTTTTTACCTCTTTACAAGAAACAAACGAATTGTTGTTTTGTTTGAAATAATCATTAGTTATAGAATTAATGTAATTACTATTCTTTTGAATTAGCATTAGAGATTTTATTTCTTCCCATATTCTCATTGAGGGTACAATACCCTACAAAATGGAACATAGTTGGCAATATCTTTTAGAGATTGACAATTCCTCACATAGCTAAGAAATCGCATATACATTAGTTTAGTTTACTTAATAGCACATCAAGGAATGAGCAATTTCCAAGATTTTTATTGAGGGTATAATGCCCCACAAGCCAAACCTAGTTGGTAATAACTCATGGAGATGTGTGTATCCACACATGAGTATTGCCCAGCTGAACGATGGTAGTGTTAGGTTTCCCCAGCATGAATTTGACACAAGACCCATGTTTTATTTGAGGTTATATACCCCACAAATAAAGCATAGTTAACAATATTCCAAAGAAAAACATCACATAGACATTGTCCCAAAAAGATCATCACTTTCATTCATAGTAAAGTTTTACATATGTTTATCCAAAAGTACAATGAACTCTTTACACAAATATAAGAATGCTAATAAATTTGTGGACGATGATGGTACAGTGGAGGCCGTTACTCATTGGAAACTCATGATGAAGTCAGGCAGTCTACTCTATATTTCTCTTTGAGTGCCCTTACAAACAACTAAAAGTTGCATAGCTATGTCGTAGATATAATGGTAACACTTTCTACACTCGGTGGCCAAGTATTCTTGTCTATTCAACTCATCTATTACTCTAGCTGATGGTGGTTCGAGTATATTGAGGACGATATAATTCATGTTGTTTAATCACCTAATCTCTTCTCTTGCCCTTACTAGTATTCTTCTAAGCACCGTATTAGTTAAGCGCTCTTACCCCAACAGATCATTAGTAATTTTTAACTTCTTTCTCCACCTGTGCTCATTATTTTTTCAATGTTTAATAGCCTCCCTAGACCTTTCAAGATCTTGCTGTCAGAGATCTCTTTCTCGCTGAAGTTTGACATCTTGGTCTAATTTGACCATTTGCAATGACCATTCAAGCCCTCTTATCTACTGTTCTAGTTCTTTGTTTTTTTGTACTAGTTTGGCTGTCTTTTTTTTTTGCTATTGTCAAGTGTACTTCTAAGGTTCATATTCTGGTTTTAGTTCCTCTGCCTTCTTTAGAGATGGCAGATGATTGTGGCTGGCTAGAAATGTTTTTTGTTTCTTATTCATTCATTCATAATATTCTTCTATGGCCCCTATTAACCTTTTTCAGAGATATTGTTGGCCTACGATCAGCTTTTTGTCCCATGCTTGCTTGATCTTAATTATTGAATATTTATTATCCCCTTTATCATAATAAAAATAGAATCTATCCATGATCTTCGCTGATGGTACCCTCTAAAAATAAGCTAACTGCTTGAATCCCACCACTGACGAGTAGGAGATACATCCTCGGATACCCATTAAGGGAATGAAAAGGAATTTGCCATAACTATAGACCACTTCATCCTCATTCCACCAAGAGAATTTCCATAGTATATCTTCTTTCTTGATGTCGTTGCATAACTGGGACCACTTTATTATATTCCAATGTTCCATTTTGAGCTTGTGGAAAGGGCAAAAGGTCCTAACTTAGGCATCTTGTCCATTGGCTATTTTCCTAACAGGTGCGTTGTTGCCCACAAGTATAACATGGGTAAGCAACATTTCAACTTGCCTCCTTGATTTTTATAGACAAAATCTAGGGTAAGGAATGTTTTCGCCACCTCTTCTAAACCAAACAAACCATGAATGGGTTGCTAGTCTTAAAAACAAAATGTTGTACCCTTATTTTTGATAATCTACATAGTCAAAAACCTGTGGTTTATATTTGCAAGAAAAGGCTTGTTGGGTATATATAGATTTATACCATTGGGACGAGGTTAAGATCTGATTAATTTTGATTTTAGAATATAAAATCTTTTGTGGATTTATGGTATCATACTAATGGGTCAAGGCTATTGAGTTTGTATCTACTAATATGAATTCATAAAAATACAGTATTTTTCTAAGAATTCTAGCATAAAATGCCATTCGGGTGTTGAGAAGATTTTTGTGTCTATTTCTTTTGGAGAGGCATTTTGGCTGTTGAATTCAGGTTCAATGACTACTAAGGGGTGTGAAAGTCTTTTTAGATATAAGGGTTGCTTATTTTGGTGGGAATTTTAGGCTAATTTTGTTGGTGAAGGTGTTGAAGGAGATGCTACTTTGCATAAAGTCTATTGATATGTTAAAGGACATAGTTTATTTTGAAGGGGTGTTGAGGTTGGTCTTATGTTGTATTGTTATGATGTTACGATTTGTGGAGTTTGCTAGATATGGAAAGGAGTTCCATATTTTTTTGTTTTTTCTTTCCCCTTTTTATTGGTAATTTCTCTTTTCTCCCTTGCAAAAGTTCTCTTGTAAGAAAGCCAAGAAGAGAATTTTGATTTCCTTTAATATGTTGTACTTCAAAATCAAAACATGACAAATTGCCTGCCATCTAGCAAAAATATGTTTGGAAACAAGATTTTGAACATCCTTTTGTAAAACATCTTTTGCTACTTTGCAATCCATTTTGAGCAAAAATCTTTTGATAAGTAAATCATCTTGGAATGTTGTAATACATAAGTACTATGGATAATTTTTTTTAATAGTAGAATACTTTTGTTTGAACTCTGTCCATGTTCCAGAATTATATGAACCACTTGCTTTTTTTGTGGATTTTTGGAGAACTTGTTTAAGATTTCCTCTATATCCTAATTCTGATGCATGTTTCTACTATCGCTAATATGATTTAAGAGTTTGGACTACTTGTGTCATTTATTGATCTCATGATGAAGGTTGCTTTTTTAATCTTTTGAACAAAGGTCTACATATTATACTTAAATTGGAGAGAAAATTTGCTACATAATTAAGACATTCTAAGAATCTTTGTAACTAATTTTTATTATTAATCTCATTAAGGAATTTTTCTATGAATTCTATCGTTCTACTTATTGGGGTTGTTGTTCCTTAGAAGATATCAAATCCTAAAAATATGATTTATGTTTGAAATAATTTCATTTTCTTGGCTGAGACTACTAATCCATTTTCTTTGATAATGTTGAAGAATTAATTTAGATGATTAAAACGTTGTTCTATTGAATTAGAAAAGACTAAAACATCATATAAATATAATATGGTAAATTTTATATATGGATGATTAAATATGTCATTCATAATAATTTGAAATTTTGATGAAGCATTTTTTAATCCAAAGGGCATTACATTCCATTCGTATGTTAGGAATAGGTTGCCCTGGAAATCAAGTTATATTCCCTAATTTGATGTAAATATATTTTAATATTAATAAATAAAGAGTTTATTTATGTAAGCTTTATTTTCTAGCTATTAAGATTCCTAGATTCTAATAAACTAAGATACATTTGTATAAAGGTTATGCAAAAGGAGATATGTATCTTTAAATGAATCTAAAATAATATTCACACTTTGAATAGAGCCAGTCACTGACTGTAGTGTACAGATTACCTCCATAGAAAGAATGTGATTCTTTTCCAAGGGAATGATGAATCTCAAATCATTGAAGTAGTAGACTTCAGGTAATGACACTATTAAATGAATTGTAATCAAGTGAGATATTAAGTTCAAGTTAATACCGTTACTTTGAACTTGAACTCATACACATTACATTCACTAATGGTAAAAACGAAATCCTAGTAGATTATGGACTCATGTTCATGACCATTGTGATGTTTAATATTCTATGAGTATGACAATTATGTGACATTGGTTAAGACTCTATATGTTGGGGTCACAGTAGAAATGAAAATCTGGGAACATAAATCGAAGAAATGGAGTTCTTAGTATTATATCACTTTTGGTGATTTCAAGAAGACAAGTGACATATCTAGGCCTAGTGAAATGATGAATTAGTTATTTATCATTTCGAGATAATTTTGGAAAAGTTCTAAAAGAATATTTGGTCACTTATCAAATGAAATATGAGATTAGGGGACAAAATGGATATAAGGGGTAAAACATAATTTTATCTTGTGTTAATCAATGGTTAAGAAGGTTCACAAGCACTAGATTTGCAAATTAGACAAATCAATATTCAATATTGACTCCTCATAATTTTAGGAATTATCAATGGTGCAATTACGAGTATTTGGTGAAATGACTACATCATTAATAAAATTGGATTATCTTAATGAGATTAAAATAATCCCAAATTTGTTAGAGTTTGAAATTTCTATGTTCAACGGATTCCCGACGTAACTTTAGAGATTTCAATCCACATTTAGTTAGAATAAATTTAAAATGAAGTTAATTAATAGTATTTCAGCTATTGTCTTTATTAAGACAAAAATTGTCTTAATTTAGATAAAAAGTTATTTTAGGACAAATATTGTCCTAATCTAGCTTGAAAATGTGAAAAATATTTTTGTCACCAAAGAGAAAAAATAATTCTCACATTAGTTGTCTAATTTACAGAAGTGTTAATTTTAATTAGACAATGAAATTTTAAGATAAATGTATGTCTTAATTAAGATAAGTGTTGTCTCAATTTAGACAACCTTTATCTTAGTAACTATTTTTAGTTTAACTACTTTAAATTAATATTTGAATTGTTCAAATATTTAATTTGAAGAAGTTGATTAAAATAAAATAAAATTCTCATTTAATTAGGAATTCTGGCTATAGCATTTTATTAGGATAAAATTAATTTAATTAATTATTTATTCTAATGTTGTTGCAAAGTTTGAATTGTTTAAATTTGTCAAACAACCTCATCCCAATGTAATTGAGAGGTGTATGGCTAAAGGAGGAGAATTGGTCTTTGACATGGTCAAATATATTCCCTTCCAATTATTCTAATTATATAACTGAATACATGTTTGAAATTAAAAGAGTTTAATTTCTTAAGTAACCTACATTGACTAGGAAACTAACTAAGTTACAGGGATTTAATTAAGTAAAGTTCATTTATTTAATTTTTTTAATTCAAGCATGACCAATTAGAAAGCTACATATATTTTATTTAATTGTTAAATAAAATATGTTATTATTAAAATTAATAATATGATTATTAATTGATAAATCACTATATAATTTGATTATCTAATATTCTTCATTAGTGGGCATGTGAATCCCTAATGGTTAGAGATTGAGTTTTTGAATTACACTCAAATGTTCTCATATTACCTAGGGTTAGCATACTATATATATGCAACCTCTTCCTCTTATGACCGTACAAGTAAATATTTGAGAAAGAGAGAAAGTAAATTCTTTGGTGTGCTACTATAGAGTTCTTCACGCCATACTTTGAAAGCTATCAATTATTTTGTTTCATTTTTTATTTATTCTAATTACTAGACCTATTCATCGTAGGTTCCATGAATTGGTGCTTCCCAAAGAATAGGTGGTCAGTGCGTTTGATTGGGAAACAAATTGCAAGATTAAAGTGACTACAAGAGGTATGTAAAATTCTTATTTATTTTACTTCTCTTACTAGCCATGAGTTATTTGCCTATATGTTTTGTTTCCACCAGTTTGCAAGCTTGAATGTTTTAAAATTTTTAAAAATCCATGCTTTTATAGCAAACACTTAAGATAAACAACCATATCTAACAATTGGTATAAGTGTGAGTTGACAAGAGTTATTGGATGAGCAGAGGTTCTCGCCTTGTGAGGACTCAACGAAGCATTGACTCTTACTCTATAATCACCTGAGATGGAAGGTTTGTGAGGTTGAGAGGCTTGGCTTAAAACTTGTTCTGTGGTACCAATTGTCGACATACTGGGTTTTAACCTGGCAATCCAACAATTGGTATTAGGGCCTATGGTTCACAGCTATATGTGTCTATGTTGCATCGTTGTCACCTATAAATCATTTACAATGTATGATTGTATGTATGATATCTTTGATATGTTATTTTTTGTTTAAATTAAATTTTTGGCCATATTAATGCCGTAAAGGAATTTCCTTGTATTTTTGGGATGTAACAAGAAAGGTGACTTCATATGGTCATGTTTCCTTCTTGGTTTATTGTTGTTAATTTTTAAATTATAAAATTATGTTGTAAATGGCAAGAAACACCAATTGCAACATGGAGGCCATGGAAGCCCAAGAAAGGTGTGAGGATCTCTAGGCCAATGCATGGTAAGTTGGTGGAGACATCCCAAAAAATCCAAGAGTTGGAGCAATCTCAAGGAATGAAGAAAATAAATGTAATAGTTTAGAATTTTATTTTATTTTCTAGGATGGGCATTAATATAATCTTGGTATTATATTTAATTTTATAATATGTGATATTACATGATATAACATGTCATATATACTGATAGGTGCCAATCAACCTCACATGCTCATGCATACATTATTTTTATATTTTAAAAGAGTTTTAAAATGTTAAAACATAAGAATGATGAATAATTAGCAAGTTAGCTAATTAGGATTTAATTTTTCAACTAAATAAATTAGTTAGAAATTAATTAGGCCCATAATTGATAAATTAGTTAAAGGTAATTAATTTCTAACTAAAGAGTTTAGTTAGAATTAATTAAATAACCTAGTAATTAATTAGTCAATTAAATTACTAAAGTTTATTTTCAAACTAAGAGTTAGTATGAAAATAATTAAGAAATGCTTAAGGAATTAAATAAATAATATTCTTATATAATTAGTGAAAGTTACTAATACAAATCTTACCTAAAAAGTTTAAACCAAGTTCATAAGTGGTTTAATTTTTCTAAAGAGACGTGTGTTAGAAAACTTTATAAATCAACTTAGAGTAATTAATTAACTAATTAAAATATTGAGTGAGAGAGGGCGCTAGTAATCCTATAACCCACGACCTCCAACCGTTAGTCCATTGTCATAGAGTTTATATCACTCCCTACATGGGGACATATACTCAGACCATGACTGGAATGGATTTCCTAAGTGATAAGTCCACCTTGATGGAACATTAAGTGTGACTTCCCATAGAAACATAATTAGTGGTACATCTAAGTGTGATGAAATTGTTGATTAATACACTCAGTATTAACCTATCAATATATTGCATATAGTAGCTCTGTTGATAGATTAATGGGCCAAATAAAGGCACTCCTTAGCTATGCTAAGTATAATGATACCGAGCAGCAAAGTGAGTGGGAATGTCCCAATTTACCTTGTAATAATTATTCATAGCCATAGTTAGTTGCTTATTGTAGAAAGTGAATGACTGTCAAATATGAATTAATAAACTTATGCATACATGCATCATGTTTTAAAATTCCATTTAATATATAGTAGCTTACTAATATTAAATGTATTTATTACAGACAATCCCTTAATCATAAACCTTTTGTCTGCTCTCCTTAAAAAATGCACCCTGAATGGTGAGAATTATATGAAGTGGAAGAGAAACCATAACATCATTTTAAATTATGACAAGATAACATGGGTCCTTTCTAAGCAAGCACCCCTTGATCTGACTCCTAACTCTTTACCAAGTGAAATTGCGTATTATAAGAGGTGGCATGATGCTAATGCTCTGCTAAGTGCTACATACTGGCCTCAATGACCAATGTGTTGTAGCAGTAGCATGATGGCATGGAATATGCTGCTAACATAATATACCATCTACATGAGATGTTTGGTATAAAGACTCGATCTGCTAAGGTGAGAGCTGTCACTTTCAAGGACCTTAAGCAGAAACTAGGGGAGCCAGTGAGAGATTACATGCTTAAGGTAATCTCATGTCTTAATGAGGTTGAGTTACATGGGGCTGAGATTGATCGAGACAGTTAAGTGTCCATGATCATTCACAGCATGAACTCCCAGTTTTCGCAATTCAAGTTAGACTATGAATTGCATAGTAGGGCTATATCCTTAGAGAAGGTTCTTGATATTAAGAAGAACCCAGAGACAAACATTATGGCTGTGAAGCCCAAGAAGGTAAAGAGGCCAGGCAATAAAAAGAAAAATGCCAAGAAATCAACAAGGCTGAAGAAAAAGCCCATGAAAAAGAAGGCTCAGAAGGATAGCACCAAGGGAAAGTGTTTCCACTATGGTGCTAAAGGACATTAGAAGAGGAACTACAAGACTTACCTCAGTTTTGTGAAGAATAAACAAGGTACGGGTCTTCTAAACATGTTAGAAGCCTTTCTAGTAGATGATTATACTAATAGCTGGATAGTATATTCTAAAGCCATTAACTATGTTTGTAATTCTTTACAGGGGTTCTAGACAAAGAGAAAGTTGGCTAAGGGTCAGTTCCAGACGAGGATGGCAAAGAGCATATTAGTCTCAACTCGAGCAGTGGGAGCCAATGCCTTGCATTTTTTGAATAACAAGTTATTAGTTTTGGATAATGTTTTTTTTATTCCTGGACTTTGTAAAATTTGATTATTGTCTTTTGTTTTTTGGATATTCTGTTTCTTTTGGTAATGAGATTACCATTTCTATGAATGAAATTTTAATTTGTTCTGAATTACTAGGACTAATTTATATTATCTAAAACCAATTATTTGGACTACAAACATTGCAGAAACAAATTCACCTAAGTCTTAAAGAATCAAGGAATCTAGCATAGATAAAAGTTATCTATGGCATATGAGATTAGGTCATATTAATCAAAACAGGCTAAGCAGACTAGTAAAGAATGGTACTCTACCAGACATGATAGAGTGTTCTTTACTAGTTTGTGAATCCTGTATTGAAGATAAAAATAACCAAATCATCCTTTAAAGCAAAAGGTAATACGATACAAGATGTTCTAGACTTGGTACACACAGATGTGTATGGACCAATGAACATTCAAGCTAGAAGAGGTTATGTATATTTCATAATCTTCATAGATGACTACTCAAGATATGGTGTTGTGTATCTAATGCACAACAAAAGTGATTCTTTTGAAAAGTTCAAGGAATTCAAAGCCAAAGATGTAAAGCAGTTAGGCAAACCATTGAAAATACTTCAATCAGATCGAGGTAGTGAGTATTTATCTAGAGAGTTTTAGCAGTTTCTAGTTAATAATGGAATCATTTTTATTTTATTGGCACCTGAAATACCATGACAAAATAGAGTTGTTAAAAGAAGGAATATAACTCTTTTAGAATTTGTGAGGTCAATGATATCCTATGCTGCATTACCAGAATCATTATGGGATATTGTACACAAACAACAGCATACCTACTAAACTTTGGATCATCAAAGGCAATGCTTAAGACACTAAGGGAGTTGTGGACATGACGTAAATCATTTTTACGTCACTTTTGAACTTAGTGGTATCTGGCACATGTGTATAAGCCTGACTCCACAAAGATGGAACCAAGGTCGAAGGTATGTTTGTTTGTAGGATATCCTAAGGGTACAAAGGGATACTACTTCTATAGTACCAAGGATAAAAAAGTATTTGTTAGTGTAAATGCAACCTTCTTAAAAGAGGATTTTGAGAGAAATCACAAACCTCGCAGCAAGACTGTTCTTGAAGAACAAAGTAATTGGTTAGAATCTAAAGATGATTATGATAAAGTCATAACAGGTATGGATTCAAGAATTAAATCTAAACAAGTGGCACCTCATCATAGTTAGAGGGTTGTTAGACAACTAAAAAGATACATAAGTCTAGGAGAGCAGTTGATGGCTCTTTCAGATGAACATGAATAAGATCCCGTTACAAATGAGGAAGCCATTAATGATGTAGATGTTGTTAATTAGCAAAAGGCAATGAAATCAGAGTTGGAATGTATGTATTCCAACAAGGTTTGGACTTTTTTAGATGCACCTGAAGGAATAAAACCCATTGGGTGCAAATAGATCTATAAGAGAAATTGAGGAGTTAATGGGAAGGTAGAGTACCTTCAAGAGACTAGTAACCAAGGGTTATACCCAGAAAGAAGGCATCAACTATGAAGAAACCTTCTCATAGATTGCTATGCTTAAATCCATCAAGATCCTATTATCTTTCACTGGTATCTTGACTATGAGATATGGCAGATGGATATCAAGACTGCATTCTTGAATGGGGATCTTGAAGAGCTTATCTATATGGCTCAACCAGATGGTTTCATTGAAAAAGGCCAAGAGCACAAAGTCTGTGAATTGCATGGGTCCATTTATAGACTTAAGCAAGTCTGGAGATCTTAGAATATAGGATTTGATAGTACAGTCAAGTCTTATGAATTTTAACAAAATACAAATGAACCATGTGTCTATAAAAGGAAACAAGAGAGTAAGGTTGTCTTCTTGGTACTATATGTAGATGACATTCTACTAATTGGGAATGTTGTGGGAATGTTGTCTATGGTAGAACAATGGCTGAATTAGCTTTTTCAAATAAAGGATTTAGGAAATGCTAACTATATTCTTGGGATCCAAATGATAAGAGAACACAAGAACAAGCAGATAACCTTGTCCCAAGTGACCTACATTGACAAGATATTGACAAAGTTTGGCATGCAAGATTCCAAAAAGGGTTTCACACCCTCTAGGCATGGAATCAAACTTTCTAAGGAGCATTCAACTAAGACTCCTCAGGAAGTTAAACAACTGAGACGGATTCCCTATGCCTCCACAATAAGAAGCCTCATGTATGCTATGCTTTACACTAGACCAAATATCTGCTATGCAGTTAGTTTGATTAGTAGGTTTTAGTCAAACCCTAGCATGGAACACTGAACTGCAGTTAAGTGTATATTTAAGTATCTTTATAGGATGAAGAACTACACGCTAGTGTATTTTGGTAGTGATCTAATTCCAGTTGGGTACATCGACTTAGATTTTTAGTTTGAAATTGATTTTAGAAAATCAACATCAGGCTCTATTTTCACTTTGGGTAGCGCAACCAACTAAACTTATACACAAGCATTAAACTAAGGGCATTATGTTTTGAATAATAAATTTGTAAACTACTACTCAAACATGATATCACTTGAAGTAGTAGTTGTTTACCTTAGAGTTTTAAAGTTCTTCAAACTGGGGTGACAATCCCACCAGAAGGAGTTTCTTACGTCTTAGTCATTGCATACCACAAATCAAATTCAAGTAATGAAATAAAAATATCCCTAAGAAAACTCAATGAATATAATAGAATGCATATATGAATATTTAACAAGCAGTATTGAATAAAAAAAACTCTAATTAAAAAAATTCCTAATACCTACAGTTGTTTGCTAATTGAATCATGCATATTGCAAAAAAGTGATGATTATCCACAATCTTACACTTTGATAATTATTCTTCAAATTGAAAGATGATTAAAGATGATAGGTGTATTCATTTATTAATGAGAGTATCATACTACCCAAACATCACTTTTAGAATTAGAAATGCATACTAGAGGATGGAAGTAAAGGGAAACGGCTTGGCCTAATTAGGAATGAGCTAAATGGCTTGAGAGAGCTTAGGCGAGAATTTGTTGAAGTACTGTTGTAGAAGAGTGCTGTAGTTAAACAAATTGAATTGTACTATAACTTAAAAGAAAGAAAAGGAAGAAAGCTTTGCAACCTCAAAAGCATAGGGAATGGAGTAGTAGTTTCTTGCATGTGTCCTCAATTATGATCCATGACAGTTACCAGGTGATGATGCCATTATAAGTGAATGCAAAGCCTATTCAATTCTGTCATACCCCAATTTAGGACACGTGACTAGCGTAAGGAATTACCCTTCAGGTAATTACCTACCAGCCTAAAATACCAATGCAGTTAATATCATTCAAAATCATTCTTAAATAAATAATGAAGTTAAAACACACTTTCATAAAAACAATTTCTAAGTCAATAATTTATTAAAAATTTTGGCAGAGTTTCCCCTGAAATATGGACTATCCCAGGGTACAAATCTGTTAATAAAATAAGGTGGACATGCCCACCATCAACCAGAAGCCTCAGTGGCTTATCAGAAAAGTAGTAAATAGTCCATCATGGACTGTATATTCAAATTACACAGGACTATGCAATTTATATCTATAGACCATGAAAATATACAAAAAATGAAAATAACCCTATCCAACATCGGTCCACAATCCCCAAGTAAATTCCAATACTACTACTACTCAGATGGTTTCCTACCAAGTCAATCAGCAGGTTCAAAGGGTGCAGGCGGAGCTGAAGGTAAATCACTAATCTGCTAATCTGAAAATGTTAAAGTGAGGGGTGAGTCCACTGACTCAGTGAATGGAAAACAAACTTACCAACTGATAACTAAACCCCTAGGTGTAAAGTGCATTATTTCTAAAATAATATGAAATCTCATTTTAGTACTTTTGGACATAATAAGCACCTAATGCACCTTACGTCTAGGAAAGAAAGTAATTCTCACTTCATAATCAAATCACAGTAATAAACATTAATATGATATTCAAAGAAACATTTTATCAATGAATACTTCAATAAAATAAATATAAATTTCCTAGGATCTATCAATATATATATAGGGGAGAACCTAAACTGAGAACATAGTGTTCCCGCTCCAGAGGATAAATCTCAACTGGAGGGTAACCCGATTCTCACCTTCGGGAACTACACTCACCGAAGGGAAATACTAAATTTCCTGTTCTCTTCCGAGAAATCTCATCCAGAGGAACTATTCACCATAACACTCAATCTTCTGTCAGGAACTGTACTCACTGACAGAAGTACCCTTTATCAGGAATTACCATCGACTGATAAAGGTTGCGACCTAGGTGCACCTAGTGGTTCTACCACCACTCTATTACGGATCTCAGAATATAGTTCTAAGTTTCGTTCATAATTCTCATACTTTCAAAATATCAAATTTCAGATATTTCTCATACTATGGAACAAAATAATAAATTTCATAGATATACATATATATCACTTTCTCAAAATTTCCTCAAATCCATACTCAAATAAAATTATCTATCCACAAGATAAAATTTAATAGTTTAGGCATCAAGAGGTAAGTAAGAATCCACTCACTTTCGTTCAATTTGGAGACTTACAAATCGAGCTCCAAATGTTTCTACTTTAGGACAGAGTTGTTTCCAATGGGTTGGTTTCTGACAAGTCTATATGCCACCATATATGTACAAACCATCAGTATGCCAAATCTATCGCTATTTTTCTGTTATGACTCTAATAACTAGAAAGTACTTAACTTGCAAAAATTGTGATTTCTAATCCCACCATACTTGAACAAGAGTTTGACTTTCGAATTTACAACCATTAGTAGGTGTTCTAAATTTCGGGTGTACATATGGAGTGGAATGTTCGCCTTTCACAAATAAACTGCTCAACATGAATTTAACTAGTGAATTACAGAATTCTTTAGCCATCCATATGATAGTATCCTAAGGAACAAGGCATGAATTAAACATAGTTTTCTCTTTGGCATTTTATCGAATAGTTGATGTGCATTCGGAATTTAACTCTAACTAGCCAATTGTAATTCATGAATTTGCACAAGGGAGACGGGCAGTGAGAGAACAGAAAGAAGTGGGGAATTTGGGATACCGTAATTGTCCTAAAACAGTGAAGAATCATTATCTAAAGCAAAAATTTGAATTTCAGAAATTCTCAAGCAAGAAGGATGCTGAAAATTTGGACTATACCAATTTGAACTTCATATGAAACTGAGAGGGGAAGCTACCAGAAAATATGAAGTTAATTCTAACCTCTTCTTGACAATTGAAGCTTGATCACGCACAAAGAAAACCGCTGTCACTCGGGCTGTGGCGTCACCGTGAGCAACACTACGGCCAAGGCGCTCCAACAACAACTATAGACGGGGGCTGTTGGGTAGATACCAGCGACGGTAAGAGGCAATGGCTTGGCGACTGTTACCAGTGGTAGGGAGGAAGAACTGGGGGAGAGCAGCCTTCGTGCTAGCGCCGCACAAAGGGGGGAGATTTGAGCTTTCATTTGTAAAGGGGAGGGGGCGCCGTGGAGTTATAAGGAAGAGGGGGGAGAAATTCTTGGGGGTGAGGGAGAGAGAAGAGAAAAAGAAATTAATTTTTTTTTAAAAGGCCTTACAAATTCCTACCCCTCTTCTCATCTTCTAGTTATTTTCAAGTTAGACATTATTTGCTTAGACTATATATCTTCACTTTTCTCCTCCTATTTATTTCCAATTGTATGTTCATCTAATAATATTATAATTTGGTGTTTAAATATATATGTGAGACATAAATCAAGAATGAACAACTTCCCACGGAAATAGTAGTTTAGTGGCTAAGCACATGCATCAGTCATAAGATAAAGTTATAGCACTTGTTTAGGAACTGAGTGGTTAATCTGGAAGGGGGACAATAGCAAACTAGGCCAAACAAACATCAGTAATAGAATGATGTAGCTTAATTTGGCAATACACAAATGCTAATTGAACATCTACCATTACACTCAACTCAATGAGATTTTATGCTCAATTATGGGTAATTATAAATCCATGTTCTGTGTTCTCCCTCATTTTGACTATTTTATGAGTTAATAGCAATTGAGTAAGAGAAGTAGACTCACAAAGTGATTAATCAAATCTATAGTGAAACCAAACAAGTTTTGTTCATATTTCATGGTTTCCTGACCAATTCTATAAAGGAAAGGTAAATGAAATATATAAATTTTTACCATCAATAAATAAATAAGATAATAAAAAACACTTTAACTTTTATTATTGTTAACTATTAAAATCTATTAACTATAGGTGCTAATGCACCTTGGAGGTGTTGGTAGCCAGGAGCTCAAACTGAGGTGTTGTTGCACCACCTCGCTCCCTGACTTGCTCCTTGACTAAGCTTTGACAAAGGTTGCTACCACATATGAATGGAGACCACATTTTAATTTAATTATAGATGAACAAGGTACATTAAAAATTTAAGTAAAGGCATAACCTTCAAGTTGTCTCAACAATTTTAACCAAATAAAAAAGAAAAAAAACTAAGCTGGTAAATCTACAAAGTTCCTTTTCATTATCTTTGATATGCCTTCTCTCTCACAGGCCATCTTTGTTTTCAATTTCTACCAAAATCAACAAAGTTCTAATTTAAAACAAAATTATTAGAGAGCGCTCTTGTTATGCATAATCACATATGTGTTTCTAGCTATGCAAATATCATGTTGAAGCTAATATAACAGGTTGTTTTAGGTCTCATTAACCATCAAGAAAAAAAAAACCAACGGAAGTGATTCTTAAGTCTCAACAAATCAAGCTGATATTGCAAACCAAACATAACAAACCAAAATGAGAGACGACGAACAAGGGAGATTTGGGGGACAATGGTGAAAATACTAACCTGATGTCGACGATATAGAGAGAGCCTTGACGGTGACAACAATAAGTGGGAACATACTGTGGCGACACACGGTGGCGAGAAAGGAATGGACGGCTGCTGCTACTGATGTGCGAGTTAGGGCAATTTCAATTGGGAAAATTTGCTATTTAAGGTTGACGAAAATGAAGGGCAATGAGGGAAATATGTTAACAGTGTAAGGATAATTTTGTTCCTCAAAGTTTCTCTCTCTTCCACGCTCATAACTACTTTTAACTAGAAGCAGGAAAAATTGCCTTTTCAACTTTTTTCACAAAAAAAAGTACTTTTGTTCAGAAGCACTTGCCAAATACTATTTCTGTGCAAAACCACTTTTTTTATTTAGAAAAAAAGCAACTTTCATAGCAAATAAGCATTTGCCAAACGGACTATTTTATCACTTGAACTTATTGATATTTTTATAAACTAATATATCATATAGAGCACTTTGATATTATATGATTACACAGATTTTATTAAAGTGTAATTATAATTAATTAGGATTTAAGAATTAGGAAACTAGTAAAGTTTGTACTAGAAAATTGAAACTAATAATGTACGAAACCAAAACTGGTGGCGAGAGAACCCTTGTGTTTGGTTTCATCTTCCATGGGCGTTTTGGTCTTGCAAAAAATTTTTAGTAGACTTAATTTATAAAAAAATAAATAAATTATTAATAATAAATATATAAATATATTTTTGTGTAAATTTGGTTTCACTCTTAAATATTTATATGTATATTTATTATTATTTAATTTATACATATTTTATAAATGACATCTACTACAAAATTTCTTCGAATAAATTATTTAAGATGCTGCTAACGTGGATTGTACTTTTTGACCCTACTTGTCACTGTACCAGGTCAGCAACTACTATCCTCACTGCTTCTTGGAAGGCAGGCTCGTCCCAATCCCTTTCCTGCATATAAATCCACAGCTAATTATTTTTCAAAAACGCTAAGCTTTTTTTTTTTTTTTCTTCTTCTCAGTAATGTTTAGGTGTTTCCTTTTGTATTTTAGGTGGCTTTCAATGATTAAATTATAGCTTTTGCCAAAACTTGACAATTTTTTAATTTCATGATTCAATAATAATTTTTATAATTTGATAAATTCTCTAATTTATATTTTTCTTTAAAAAAGTTATTTTAACATATTTTTTAATTTGATTAAAAATATATTTTTAAAGAAAAAAGTACATATTAGAGAATTAAATTAAAATAATTAAAGGACAAAATTAAATATTTACATATTTATAGATTAAAATAGTATTTTACTTGGCCTTTAATATGCACGTCATTTAAGATATTTAAATACTTAAAAATTATATACAAGATATTTAAATACAAAATATACGAAAGTTTTAAATTTCTCATTTTTCGTTATAATAAAAATATAGAGATCTTAAAATTTTTAATACAATTTAAATATTTTATATGAATTTTTAAATATTTTAAAATTTTAAAAAGTATACTTATTAAACACTGAAGAATGATCTGATTTTCAATTCGAAGTGTTTCAAAAATTTTACTTCAACATCACCTAATTCACACCTTTTTTATATACAATATTCTTTATTATCATTAATTTAATATAAAATAATAATAATGATGGATGATACTTAATAATAAAATATTAAATATAAAAAAGTATAAATTAAGAATGTATAAAATAAGAAGTGTAGAAACAACATTGTTAAAAGTGTTTTTATATAACTTATATGCTGATATCTACCAATGAACGAACTTGTAAGTCAATATTCCTACTGAGTGAAGGTTGCAAATTAAAATTTCAATCGAAATCAAATAAAACAAAAATAAATGCTAGACATGTAATTCTAGAACAACTAAAGTACTGATTAAAAAAAGATATATTAAGAGCCAAACGTAACAGTTAAAATTAAAAATCTCAAATCAATATAAAAATTTCAAATAAAAATGTCTAAATCCTAAATTGAAATTAAGCTGTATCTTTACTCCTTAATTTATCAACATACCAAACACCTCCTCATAAATTTGAATATATTATCATGTTTCTTTTGTTGGTAAAAACGTGTGCTGATATTTTTTAAAATTAAAACAAAAAACAAAGGAAGAGTCGCAACACATACAATACAAAATAAATTAGTAGACTCTTCCTTTAGGATAACTGACCAAATGGAATGTAGTTGCACTTGCAACTTGCAACACATAATCATAATGTAGTTATTTTAGTCCTTTCAAATACAAAAAAAGAAATAGAGACCTTATGTAAAGAAAAATATGATCAAAGTTGGTCCTTGATCATATAAATAATGATCCTTAATATTGTCTATTCCTTTAGCAACCACCACCACAAGTTTACATGTCTTCTAGTACGAGACAACTTTTTACAAGAAATCAACATAGTGAAAATTCTTATTTGATGGCTGCCAAAATAGAATCCTCTTCTTGAATCGTTGAATCGTATCCACAAAAAGTGACATATTATAGCACACCAAACTACCTTAGCAATTGCAGGTTCTAAGCTGGTTCCTTTAATATTTATTTATTTATTTTTTCACCTAGCTCTGAGTTTGAAATCACAATTTTTAATCTTCTAGGTGAGTTTAGTATTATTAGTCAAGCAAGATAATATGTGTTTGAAATAGCTTGCTAGCTAAATTATGAATAATTGCCTTAAGGTGCAGCAAACCTGAACATCTAATTTGGCACTAATTAATGCAACTTGGTATCTGCTGGCATAATGAAATAACTCTAGAAATTATAACAACTTTCCCTATTTTTCATTCTCTGCAGCATCAACTGAATGCTTATGCATTTAGCTTGACCAACTTATAAGTTAATCATCAGGTGCAGTAGCAAGCTATGTGTCATATATATAATTAGCCAAAGCTCAGTCAGCCATATTCAAAAGGCAATTACTTCTATAACAACTCGTAGAGCCCTAAGCAAGAGTTAAATGTTGCTAACAAATTGTACTGTATCTTGAATTGTTACTAGATTTCGGGGTTCGTATTCTACATACCTCAATCTTTAGTCTTAAGGTTACTTGATTAATGGCAGCCCCTTCTGCTATATGGGTGTTAGCACCCATGGAAATTAAGCTCACCTTCTGAACCTGTTTTAGGAATTCCAATAAGCGAGTCAACATATCAACTTGAGAACATTGTCCTCTCACAGTCACTTGCAAGTCGATGATTCTTTCTTCTAATGAGCTCGACCCTGCTAAATGGGAAACTCGCACAGTAAATCTTTCATTTGAGGAACCAGTTTTGGTTTCTTCATTAGCTTCTTTGGCTGGCAATTGTGCCTCCAATCGCTGATTTCTTTTGCTAAGCTTTTCAGTCTCAGCCATCAAGGAGCTCAATGTCTCCTTTGCAGTTGTAAGGATCGATGCTTTGTCTTTCTATACAACCCAAATTCAATTCTCTTAGGCATTTGAACTAACATACAGAAGAGTTATATATATATATATATGCATTGCTTAGAAGAGAATATTTAGCATTGAAAGTTTAGTACCTTAGTTCCTAGAGGTAGTCGTGTTCTAAGTGCCTGAAAGTTCTTATTGAGTTTCTCACGCCTTCTTCGCTCTGATATCATATGATGCAGCTGGGTACTTGTGGGACGGGTTGCTGGAATACGTTCTCTCATTCTCATCAAATTCAAGTTTTTAAAGAATTCAAACGATCTCTTCAACAAGCTTTGCTTGCGTAAATTGGACCCCATTTGGGAAGAAATATTGGGCCCTAAATCTGGTCTATACCTCTTGAAAGCACTAGCTTCTGGATGCACCACAGAACTATAAGGTAAATTTTGCTGGGGTTGATGATTAGAAGTTGAAGAAGAAGGCGAAGATATAACTTGAAGGATTGCTCTCATTATTGCATTATCTTCAATCTCTGGTGTGGAGAATTGACTGTGAGTGACTTGAGCTAATGCTTGGATGGCTTGTTGGTGTGGGCTAGTGGCTGCGGTTGGTACTGGCTGCATTGTGGGAACCCCTCCAAGGGTTTCAGGAAAGAGGGAAGTTCCCGGAATGCTAAATAGGAGGGATGAGTACTCAGGGCTACCTGTGGATAATGATCTCAAAGAAGATGAAGAAGAAGGTGGATTCTGATCAATTGGCTGGTACTGTCTCGAAAATTCTTCTGGAATCAGGTTCCTCAGATCTGTTTGAACGTCAGCCTACGCACACAGTGAAAGTTAGAAATCAAATGACTGATCATCTTTTGGTTGATGAAATGGCATTATATATGTGATAGTACACTCTACTTACATGAGACATAGTTGAGAACCCAAGCTCAATTTCCCCATTGTTGCTCCCCATGAAAACAGCAGTCTGTGAATAAGGTAAACAAATGACTCATGATGTTCGGGTTTCTGCATAATAAATCTCATTGATCAACTAAAGCTTTTCAATCTCTTCTTCAACAACAAACCTTAATACTTGCTTCCTGCAAAAACAAAATGGAAGTTACCTTAGCCTCAACATTCTTAAATATTTGTCTAGTAAATTATTGTGATTGTCTTTAATTAGTAAAGTAGCTAGTTACTTGAAAGAATTGCCTTTGTACATCTGTCCATGCCAGTCTTAGAAGATCCGACTGTTGCAGCTCTAGGTGGGGGTGATGGTTACTGAAAGCTAGTCCTGGAACACGGCTGAATAAAACAAAAGCAAAACAAGTAATTGAGAGTAAAAAAAAATTTATAGCAGTTACCTTAAATGCAAAAGAAGCAAGTCAATTTACATTAAATATTCTAATTTGCGTAATTAGGGAATAGGAGAGTTAGCCTTACTCATCCCTGACTTCAAATGCTAAACCCCTATATCGTTCAAAAAGTCTTTGATATACGCTACTCCCCAAAGAAGAGCTCGGTTGGTTGTTGCTTACGTTGCAGAACCCATCCAAGAAGAGCAAACGACTGGGCAAAAGACAAAACCAGAAGTGTGAGGGCAAGCCACAGAAAAATATTACAGGTAGAAATACTAGGTAAATTTATGCATATACTTGGATAAGGAATTGTATGACCACAGGCAAATGTAAGCGCAGCCAAAAGACTGCATTACAGAGCGCAGAAAATGAACTCTGGCGGCTTCGGGAAAGGAGAAGACGCTGTCCATGGGGTGCATGGTAGATGATGCTAAGGCTTTTGCATTATGAGATCAGTATCAGAGAGGATATTGGGTGTCCAATATACTATATGTCATTTGAGTTTGGTTATGTGTAGAAGAGAGGGGGTGGCTTAGTTTTGACAAATATATATAGGAAATTGAAATTCTATAAAGCCAAGAGAGATGTGCTGGCAGTGGCTGCTCCTGAGGGAGACAGGACACTATAGGTCATGAAATTGTTAATTAAGCTATTGAAAAACTCAAGCTCTCTCTGCGTAAAAGAGAAGATCGAATCAGATCAGAGAGAGAGTTTTGAAAAGTAGAGAAGTGGGTATAGGAGAGGGTGATCACACTGTGAATCTGTGATGAAAAGTACTAGCTGACTCCATGAAAGTGTGAAACCCAATGAAAGGAGGAAAATAAAAAAAGAATTGGTACGAAAAATATAACCCCAACTGAAAGGGCAGTTAGCAGAGAGAATTGTCTTCTTGGCTAGTAAGAGAGAGATTGAAAAGTAGTAGCTAGCACTGAACGTATTCATACACAGCAAGAGAGAGAGAGAATGAAAAGGATGAAAAAGTGCAACCTGATAAGAAAAGTCGAGAAGCAGGAAGCAGCCAGAGAGGGGAAGGTTGGAAAAGTAGTAAGTCAAAGTCGATGCTTGAAATATTGAAAATTTGTCAAGGAATTGGCACGGGGTTTCTTTCCACATTCTTCAATTCTTTTACAATTCCTGCTTGGCCCTACATTTTTAGTATTTGCCTCCTTTCCCAAAAAACCCAGTTTTTTTTAATTAATAAAATACCTTTTCCAACCCCACACGCGCGTGCCACCTCTTCAAAGGGTAATCAACTGGAGCCTTATTTATTTATTTTTGAAATAAGTGGTAGTTTTATCAGGATTATCTGAATAAAGCAGTCTCCTTTGATTATATAGTTGTATAATAATTTTTTTTGCAGCGGGGATGTTATTTCAGATAGATACATAAAAGCTCAAGGAACAGTAAGATAACAATTCATAGCTAAACAAAAAAAAAATTTGTATAAGCTAGTTGAAAATTTTATTATTAAAAAAAAGGAAAATGAATTTAAAGATATATCGTTCAACTTCATATGAAAAGAGAAAAAAAAAAAAAACCTTTCAACTTGCAAGTTCATAGCTATGCTTTAGTCTTTAATTTCTTTTCTTTTATAATTTTTACTTGTTTTAAAGTTTATTTCACTGGCAGTAGCCAGTAGCCACTGAATGCGAAATCGTCTGAGCCAAAATTACCTCATTTTTATGTCACAAAGAAGATTATTATGCCTATAATTTGTTGATTAAACGTATTTTAATTTTATATGGCTGTTAAACTCAATTCAATCCAACCAAACATATTGATTTGGTTTAAACTTTTATATGCGTTAGTTGGGTTTGGGTTAGTATAAATAGTAAATCAATCTAACCCAACCCAATCCAACCCAACTATTTATTATTATTACTTTAAATAAATATATTATATAATATCAAATGTATTGGTATTATCATAAAATTAGAATTTGAAACATCAACCCTTTTTAATTATGACTCTTTGATTTTAGTTCATCTTCATATATTTTTCTTGTAAAACTCCTAGATATTCTCTAGGCTCTAACAAAAATATGATACTACTCTCTTGGTTTTCTCTTATTCTACCATTCTCAATGTCTACATTTCTTTCTCTTCGTCTCGTCTCTTCTTCACCTCTTCTATAAATACTGTTTTCAGTCATTCTCCAATTACCTTCAATAATATGTAAGATCTTCTAATGATTGTTCGTTTTCTGATTTACTTTCTCTTTGTTTCTTTTGTCTTGTCACTTATAGTTATTTGATAGTTTGATTAATTAGTATTACTTACTATCTTGAATTTATTTTCTTTTTGAGAGATATTTATGATAGATGGCATCAGAGGTTTAATTTCAGCACTAGAGGATGCAACGTCTCAAGATCCAAAACAGTCAATACTTGAAGGAACTCAATCAAGTCTTGGTAAAAGAAAACCCACTAGAAAATGCTTTGCTATTTGGAATGACTTTAAAAAAATTTCTGATACAAATCCTATTAGATGCAAGTTTGTTTGTGGTAAAGACTATGCTTGTGATACCTCTGTTGGCTCAACTCCAATGTGGAATCACCTTAAAAACAATAGTGTAGGAAGTCTCCTTATTCACAACCTCACTGTTGGGGAAGAAGTAACAATTGCTTGACTTTCTCAATCTCAGAGGACTAAGAAGATGAAAATATGGTTGATTCTATTGGTTGATTATGAATTTATGTATGTACTATTTTGATTTTATGCAACTTGTTACATTTTTTATTACTGAATTATTTGTTTCTAGTATGCATATGACTAATATAAGTTTGTTTTTTCTTATTTATTAATGCAGGTTGTTGAACAATTTATTAGATGAATATTTAATGTTTACAAGAAAGAAATTTATTGTCAAATAGTCATTTAGTTTTTTTTAATGAAATAATTGATATTTCTTTTTTATACAAGAAATTGTAGATAATTAATTTACTCTTAAACATTTTTTAATGTTATTGTAGTTAAGATTTTCGTTGTTATGTATTTTCTTATTTCTTTTAGAAGTATAAACTTATTTATATTTACTTTTACTATTTAAATTTTTGTAAAATTTTTATGTTGAGAACTTTTACATCACTTTGTTTTAAATTGAGAAATAAATCCAAATCAAATTAACTTTTCATGATTAAATTTGATTATGTTAGTCTTATAATTTGGGTTAATATAAATTATAAAAGAAAAAAGAAAAAAATTTAAATTAAATCTAAGACCAACACACCCTATAAACATTCCTACTGCCACATCCTCATTGAAATATAAGTTGTTAATTTTCTCTTGGACTCCTATAAATTGCTGTCACAGACAAGTCTCTTCAAATTAATGAATTGAGATCCTTTCGTTCCTTTCAAGAAATAGACTGAAAACTTATTAGCTATCTTTCTTTTTTTAAGTAAAATTTACAGTAACCTTACTATTAGACACACATACATTGAAAGGTTTTTTTTTAGTCTTTTTTTGGCAGCGGAGATTAATGGGATCTTTCTTTATTTTAATATATTTTATTTGCGCCAAAATTTAATATGCTTGCCTGATTTGTGTAAAAGATGTTAGGGTGGTGATACGATTTGAGATTTTTGCAAAAATGTATCGAACAAGTAAGGTTACAAAAGTGCTTATCACTTATGTTTAAGGTATAATATTTTGCTTATTGTTTATATGTTACAAAGTAGATGTTCTCAAAAGTAGAACACATTATATTTTATTCATCGGTTATTCTGAAAGTTGACTCTCTTATAGAATAATTGACTATTAAGAAAATTAATAAATAAATTTTTTAATAATGTATCATCGATTTAAACTTAAAGACACTCATTATTGTGGTAAATAAACAATGTACAATACTAACACAATATTAATATAAAAAAATTCATTAGATATAGTTAATTGTAAAGATTGGGGTGAATTATAAAAAGTCTTAGATTTAATTTTTTATGCATGTGTAAAAAAAAATGTTATATGACACTAAATCTTTGAATAAAAGAAAAACAAAGAAATTGAGTGCCTGATAGAACCACACATAAAATGAGCGATGAATGAATCATTATATTAATATAACAAAGGAAAAGAGAAGTTTGTTCCTCACTTATATACTAAAAGGGGAATGGGTAAGACGCACAAAAATACCATTGGTGATAAAGACAATTTAGACCACCAATAATAAATAAAACACTTTGAGATGATATAGAGCATGGTTTTGAGATCCAGGCCGGATCGGTCGAAAACTGGGAACTAGTGGCTGGCCCCTTAAAAGTGTGAATGCATTTTAGATTTTTTTTTTTGTTGGAGAAGTGAAAACATAAGAAATGATGATAAACATGCATTTTATAAATATTTTGAGAAAATTAGTTTGTGACACAACATTCCTCTTTTTCTTTTAAAATACAGAGAAACATTATTATACTTAACTTACATGTCGTTATGCCTATTTTATTTACATGTATATCTCATTACATTCACTTCAATCTAGCTGGAACATCCAATTGAATGGTCTTCTGCCTCGTACATACGCACACTAACTAATCTGACATTGAAATCTTAAGTTTAATTACAAGAGCATGCATGGATACCTATTAGCAGTATGCCATGTACACCCATTTACTTGAAAACTTATTCAATATTTCTATACATATCAATGTCAAATTATCAATTTTTATATTAATTATTGCTGTATTTTTAAAAGCATGATTCATTAATTACAAAAAAAATATGACTAAATTATTATCTTGGTCTCTTAACTTTACTTTTTAGTTTGCTTTAGTTTCTTATCTTATTTTTTTGTTAGAATTTGGTCTTTTTTAACTTCTTAAACATTCAGCATAAATCCCAAACCTTAAACATAAATCCCAAATCGTTTGCTTTGCTAACCAATTAACAGACACACTAGTATTCACATCAATATCGCCATTAATTGAATTGGTGCTAATGATTCATAAGGGCTAATATGGAATGTTTAAAAAATTAAAGAATCAAAATGAACTTTAAAAAAAAAAACCAATTAAGAGTCCAAAGGGAAAAAGGTTAAAAGAATAAAATAGAAATTTAATAAAAATAATTTATCAAGTATCATATATGAAGTTTCTATTAAGAATGGTGCAATTGATACTGTCACATTCCACCTCACCCTGTGGAAGAGGGAATTAAGCCAGCAATGCGACTCAAGTCATGGCCAAGATGTGTAGTCTAGAATGGTAAGTGTTAACACAATGTTTTGTTTGTATTTTAATTGATTTTTTCAAAATTTTTAAAAGTATAAAAAATAATAATAATGAAAAAATAAAGAATTTATGTTAAATTTTGGAATCTGAATTCAGTTACTCGTCATTTTCTCATCGTGGCTGTCCATGCATGCATGGACGACCATGACAGGGTTGGGTGCTTCTTTTTTTTTTTATCTTTCGTTATTTTTTGTCAAAATCATCGTGATCGTTGATGCAAGTGTGAACAGCCACGATAAGCTAAAAATGAAAAAAAATGACTAAGTGAAAAAAACTAGATCCGTGCTCTAAGTTTTGAATTTCATTGAATCTTAGTGTTTTAAGTTGAATTCTAATTTTATTTTAAATATTAATTGAGTCATTAAATTTTAATTTGAGTCTTAATTTATTTCAAATTCTATGGGTACCGTGCATCTTTCACACATACATAATTATCTTAAACTCATTTTCTTGTTCGAAGCTGAAATTATTCTTATGGTTCAGAAAGATGCTATTGAGAAGCTAATTGTAAACATGCTTGAAGCTGAAATTATTCCTAGTTCCTACCCTTTTGCTTCAACAATAGTTATGGTTAAGAAGAAAGATGGATTCCAGAGACTATGTATTGATTACAGAGAGCTTAATAACAAGACTATGAAGAATAAGTTCCCCATTCCTTTGATTAAGGAGTTATCATATGAACTTTGTGGATCTACCATTTTTTTTAATATTGATATGAGATCTGGTTATACCAGATAAGAATGCAGCCTGAGCATGTCTTTAAAACAAATTAATCATCCCAATCTCTACACTAGTTAAAGTACTGGGAGATCATTAAAAATCTATAGGTAACCGTAATTAGCTTTAGATCACACAAGGGGATTGCCCCCCAAATGCAGGTGATAACAGAAGACATCGAGGAAATACATAAAAGCTTTGCCCAAGCCAGAGTCTCCCTAACTGATAACATAGATAATGCTCTTTTGTTGTATTATAAATCTTAAAGTAAATTACTTCCCTTTCCATGAGAGATGCCTTAATTATACAACTTTCTTTTCTATTATGAAAATGTACACAAATATCTCTTAAAAATTAAACAAAGTTTTACAATTTAACCAAATTTTAAAAATGGATTCGGTCATGTTAGCAAATAATATGGCTGATCAAGTTGCTAAAATCGTGGTCATCCATTCACTTTAGGACGACCATGATGGGTGATTTTGTTTTGTTTACATGTGCTGAGAAAAATCATATGAGTAAGTTTTAATGAGTCAACTAATGATCTTAAATCAAGATAAAATGCAAAGACACTAGAGCATCATTGAGGCAAGTCTTGAAAAGAGCAAGTAGAACCAAGTAGAAAAAATTAAGCAGAGCTACAATGAAAATAAAATAATTAATAAAAAGTAAGGTGGTTCCAAATGTGAAAAGGGGATAGTTGTCTATCAGGCTGGCAAGTTTTAAAGTAGGAAGCCACCACCCACCTTGCCTAAAAAAGTGAAAACATTTCTACAAACTTTTTTGACAAAAAATCAAACTTTACATTATTTTATTCAATTAAATGTCAATCATTTGAATTGTTTGAAGAAGTGTATTTTGCAGACATTATATACAACTTACAAAACTAGAAGAACATCTTGTGTGAACATTGCACATGGAACATATCATGCTTCTGGAAATTCAAATTCAAAGAGATAGACGTCTTTACAAGCTTTTGTCTTAACATCTGCAAATTTAGCCTGCAACAACCTATGAAAGCTACTACAAAATCATCAATGCTCTAAAACGGCTAATGATAAAAGGAGCTTCGTTCAAGTATAAAACCTACACCAGTTGAGGAAGAAGATAATGAATACATAGAGCATAAGAAGTAAACTTTCACAAGTACCAAAGTGTTGAGCGACAACGAGTGAACTCCTTGAGCCATTCTTGTGTTTTGAAAATTGTAAGGGATTAAGAGATTACCCATATCCATGCAAATATCGTTGTAAGGTTTCCTATATTCATCTGGAGAGAAAATCTAATGTGATAGGTTGCCAGGTGAAAGGTGTAAAAAGACGAGTGCTTGAGCTTGAGAGTTTAGCTGGGTTCTTAAGAAAGACTCAGTGAAAGTAGATTAACCTGGGTTGGTTGTAAAAGCCTGAGAGCTTGTTCCTGTAATTTTTGGTGATTACCCTCATAATGAAATTCCTATGCTTTATGCTTGGGGAGTGGACGTAGGATCTGACATTTGTTGGATCTGAACTACTATACATCCTGGTGTGATTCTTCCTTACTGTCAACTCTTTAATTTATGCTTGCTTACTAGTAATGATTAAGTATTGTTCGTTCATTGCTTTATAATCTGATTCCTTACCTTATCTTTTCGTATTCAAAATCTGTTTTTAAGTTAAAAGTATTTTGAGCTTATCGAATTGTGGAACATCTTTAAATAAACAATATGATCAGTTCATTGAGTGCTATTATTATCTTTTACTTTGCTCATCTCTTTAATTTAAAAGGAATACGATTTTCTCGTTCACTAAATAAGTAATTTGTCTAGTTGCTCAAAAAAGTTTTTAAGGTCAAAAGCATCTAATTCAACACCCCCTTCTTGGATGCTCATTGCTATTTGAACTAACAAGTGGTATCAGATCTTTGATCTATACTTTTAGGTTTAACAGCCTAGAGTAAAGATCCATTAGCAGCATGAATTCAAACAACATGATAGAATGACACTCTGCTAATAATCCACTCTTCTTTGATGGAAATAACTTTACCTACTAGAAAGAATGAATGAGAACTTTCATCCAATTTGTAGATTATCTTGTATGGAGAGTCATTGAAAATAGTCCTAATACACTCAGTAAAACTGTACATGGTGTGATTGTACAAAAACCAGAAGAAGAATGGTCTGAAAGAAACATCAAGATGGTCGAGACAAATGCTAAAGCCATCAATCTAATGTATAGTGCTGTCAACGTAGAAGAATACATAAAATTCTCTTGATGCCAAACTACAAAGGAAATGATGGAGAAACTACAAATAACATTTGAAGGAATTATAGAAGTTCGAGAAACAAAAATTGATATCTTAGTTCATGACTATGAACTATTCAAAATGAAGGAAAATGAAAAGATTGAAGAAATGTTCAAATAGCTATCAAGCATCATCAACAATCTGGATGCCTTGGGAAGATCATACTCTCGCAAGGACTTAGTTCGAATAGTATTAAGAGTCCTTACCAAACCATGGCAAGCAAATACAATAGATGTTCAAGAAGGAAGAAATCTAAATGAGATGTCTTATGATGAACTCAGAGGAAACTTAATTGCTTATGAAAACAACTTCAAGAAAGATGAAGCTAGGAGTTCACAACAAACTAAGAGTCTTGCTCTCAAAGCAACTGCTGAAGAAATAACATATGGAAAAGAAGAAAGAGATTTTGCCCTCTTTATAAGAAAAATATACAGATTCTATAAGAATAACAACTTCTATCAGAAAAAGTGGCAACCTAAGAGTGACAATTCAAAAGTACAATTCATCTTCTACGAATGTAAGAAACTAGGACATGTTAAGGCTGACTGTCCTCCTCTTCTCAAGAAGAAACACTCTAAAGGAAAGAAAAAAGAAAGTCATGGTAGCTGAATCTACATGGAAGAGCAAACTGATAATCTTTGTCTCATGACAAATACTCAACCAGAAGATGAGGTAACCAATACTCAATCCTTTTATTCTTTCGAAGAGTTACAAGAAGCATTCTATTTACTTTTAGAAAACTATAACAAAATAAGCATGAAATATACTAATCTTAAGGAATCACATCATATCACTACTATTGAATTAGAAACTTCAAGAAAGGAACGAAAGACATTAGAACAAAGGAATAAAGAGTTAGAAAATGAAAATGAATCTTTTAAGAAAAAGGTAGAGTCCTAAGGAAATAATTTAACAAAATTTGCATATAGCTTAGCTAAGCTTGATACTATACTAAGTTCACTTAGGATTAATCCTCTTGATAGAATAGGTTTAGGATTCTCTCAAAGTTTCTCAAGAAATCAGAAAAGTTTTCCTCCAAAACTTAAAGGAAATCTAAGGAATCAGTCATGTAAAATAAAGAAAAGAGAATAAATATAAAATCATGTTACTATTATGGAAAAATAGGTCATGTTATAAAAGATTACATTTTGAAAAGAAACTTTCAGTTAAAGGTTAAGCAAATATGGATTCCCAAAGGTACCTCAGTACCTAAAAGAGTATTCACTAACCCTCAAGGACCCAAAACTAGTTGGGTACCTAAGTTTGGTTAAATATCTCTTGCAGGTGTGCCTGAGCTTAAGATACAAAAGAGAACAATGGTATTTAGACTGTGGTTACTCAAGGCAGGTGATGCTATTGGTTGAAAATATACAACGCAAGTACACACTATCGCAAACAAGTAACAGAGTGATGAAATGAGTATTGTTCCCACAAGGAGGTTTTTCAAGTGCCAAATTATAGGATTACCTATATTATCTAGGTAAGCAATAAATCAGATGAAGAATGATAACTAAAACATAACTATAAAAAGAATGATATGAATAACAATAAATTACTGATAGAAAAAACCTAGGTCATCATTTTAGCTATGTTATGGATTGGACACTGATTATTGACATTTGTTGAGATAGAAAGACCATATTTCCTTAAACATGTTTTACCATTTGTCAAGGTATAAAAACTCTATTACATTAAACCTATGCCTACTGTCATGGTCACAACTATTAATACAAATACATTTTGATTTATGAAATCCTAACGTTTGTCACAATTTACCAAATAAAAACAAATGGTCGCAGAGAAGTGCATCTACTGTCATGAGTACACTATCTACACTTAATAAATCCATTAACTAACATCACACTTTAACTTCCGTTCCATCATGTAATGCCTTAAACAAGCAAATCATAACTAATAAATTACAAGCATGAAAAATGAATTTAATAAGTTGCAACAACAAATATCTTCACATAACCATAATAAATCCATAACAAAAGTATCAATGACTACATCACATTACTAGAATAAAGACTTAGCCACTCATGGTAGATAAATCACAGCATAAGTCATTCAAGGAATTCATTCTAACATAAAATAGAACAATGGAGTCAAAAGAAGATATAGAACTCTTCAATGGCAGAAGAAGATGGGTACCTCCTCCTTCCAAATGTGCATCCCAAAACCTTGCAAAACTAGCTTTAAGTCTTTTTCTCTTCTCCTTTCTTCATAGTGTTTTTCACTTAGGAGGCAACTAAGAATGCCCTAAATGCTTTCCCTCCTTCAGACTTTAAACCAAAATGCAATCATTTTGGCTTAATAGTTGTTGTGCATTTTATGCACTTTTCTAATGCTGTATAAATCACGTCGTTGCGGCCTTGGTATTTAGGCACTGTGGCCCCAGCCTTGGAATACTTAACTGAAGGAATATGGCATGGCCAACATTCTATTTTGGCTCCTCAATTAGTTGACCTTTTAACTTAGGGGGCTTTTTCTTCAATAATGGCTCAATTACCACAAAATAATCCAATAAGTTCCAAGAGTTAAGTAAATGTTAAAGGTACTTAAACTTATATAGAAATGTATCAAAAGCACCCAAAATACTCTAAAATAGGACATTAAAGCTCAAGGAACATGTGGTATAAAATCACTACATCAGATGCCACAAAGTCTTGCTTTCTCAGAAGAAAAAAAGGAGTAGTAACATTTAATTACAATAAAAAGGGTAAAATCATTGGTATTGGTAAAATTTCTATCAACTCTTCATCTACAATTGATAATGTTTATCTTGTTGATGGTTTAAAACATAATTGGCTTAGCATTAGTCAACTGTGTGACAAATGGGCACAAATCTGTGAAACATCAAAAGGCACTATCTTTAACACTTATGATGATAACATATTGTTTTCTAGAATAAGGAAAGAAAATGTGTATATTGTACATCTAGAAGATATTTCTTTAAAATCACTTGATTGCCTTACATCCACTATTGATGAAAACTGGTTGTGGCATAAAAGACTAGGTTAGGCAACATGCATCTAATCTCCAAATTATCAAAAGGAAATCTTGTTGTTGGATTGCCAAAACTAAGATTTGATAAAAAGTCATATTTTTTTTTTTTATGAAACTAATGTCTCTACTCTAAGCAAGCAGCAATCAAGGACTAATAATGAAGAACAAATTAGCAAAGGAATAACTTTCAAATTGAGTAATCTAAATTTGGCAGAAGGCATTGAGTCTCAGAAAGAGCCCTTTGAAAGAAATGAGAATAATGAACAACATCTAGAGTTAACTCAAGACAATCTTGATGAAAACCAAAATGTACACTTATCAAATGAGGACAAAATTGATGAAGGTCAAAGTGTACAAACAGAACATCCTACTAGAATTCCTAGAGAATGGAAAAGAACTCATACTTAACCTTCTGAATTCATTATTGGGGATACATCACAAGGAATCAGTCTAGAAACTTTTACAGAAGCATGAATCATATGGCTTTCATGTCTCAAATTGATCGTAAGAAAAATAAGCACTTGAAGATGAATCATGGATATTGGCAATGAAAGAAGAACTCAATTAATTCAAAAGAAACAAAGTTTGGACGCTAGTTCTCACATCTATACACCAATCAATCATTGGCATAAAATGGGTGTTCAGAACCAAACTTGATGGATCAAGTAATGTGGTAAGAGAGAAGGTAAGACTAGTTTCTCAAGGGTACAACCAACAAGAAGGTATTGATTATGATGAAACCTTTGCTCCTGTAGGTAGATTAGAATCCATTAGGATGTTGCTTGCTTTTGCATTTTACAAAGGTTTTAAAATTTTTCAAATAGATGTTAAAAGGGCATTTCTAAATGGTTTCTAAAATGAATAAATTTATGTCAAGCAACCATCAGGCTTGAGTAAGCTAAATTTCCAGATCATGTTTTTAAACTAACCAAAGTACTTTATGGTCTAAAACAAGCACCAAAGGCATGGTATGAAATATTGAGTACCTTTTTTAGTGAATCATAATTTCACTAGAGGAACAATTGACACTACCTTGTTCACAAAATCAATAAAGCATGATATTTTAATTGTTCAAATATATGTAGATGATATTTTCTTTTGTTCAACTAATGAGCTGCTTTGCAAGGATTTCTCCGGCTTAATGAAAAGTGAATTCAAAATGAGCATGATGGGTGAGATGGCATTCTTTCTTATACCTTATTCAGTGTGTGCTTATGTGCAAGATTTCAAGTTGATCCTAAAGAATCACACTTAAGTCTACTAAAAGAATCAATAGATATCCTCTTGGCACTCAAAACTTATGTCTTTGGTATCCTAGGAGTGATTGTTTTGATCTATGTGGATTTTCTTATGCTGATTTTAAGGGATGTAGAATAGATAGAAAAAGTACTGATGGAACTTGTTAATTGTTAAGCCATTACTTAATCACAAAGCATAATAAGAAATGAAATTCAGTTGCTCTTTCTACAATTGAAGCTGAGTATGTTGCTGTTGGAAGTTGTTGTGCTCAAATATTATGGATAAAGTAGCAACTAAAAGATTTTGGATTAACATTTGAAATGATTCCAAGAAAATGTGATAATACTAGTGCCATAAATCTTTCAAAAAACCTCATACAGCACTCTAAGACTAAGCATATAGAAATAAGACATCACTTCCTAAGGGACCATGCTAAAAAATGAGATATTCAAATAGAATTTGCTAGCATTGAAAATCAATTAGTTGATATATTTAAAAAACCCCTCAATGAAGATAAATTTTTGAATATTCTAAGAGAAATAAGAATGCCCAATCCTCTGTGAAAAATAAGTATGGGTGCTCACTTATGCTTGGTTACTTGTCTGAAGTTTGCTTAATCATTCCTTATTATTATTGGTATTTCTGAAATAAATTTAAAAATTCAAAATTCCTTCAACCTTCATGATTAGTTCTCCTTGGAAAATGAAAACTGTCACCAACTGCTTTTATCATATGCTTATCTATTTTCCACTACGCAATAAAGGGTCAAATCAATTTAAGTTATAGGTGCATCAGGGAAAATGAACATATATACTCATTCCCTCTCATTTACATCCCTTCATATTCCTTTCACTCTCAGTCTTTGAAATTGCCATTGATACAAAAACCTTACTCTTCAAAAATCAATCATCTTCAACCTAGAAAGAACCACCCAAAAAAAACCAAATCTCTCACCCTTATTTCCTTAGTAATGGATTCATGGTCAAAGCCAGTGAGAAAAGGAAGTTGTACGAAGCCACCAGGTCTGCTTCTAAGAAAACGAAGACCATAAGTGTTCCTAAGACATTCAAAGACAAGAACACAAACGTTGTGTACAACAAAGACTTCATGCATCGAGACTACTTCATTCTTAGAGAGGTAAATATGAAGTTCTTTGAAGAAGAAAATTTTAAGTTTTTTGAATGGATTAAAATAGTAGATTGGATAAAATTCTTTAAGATAAAAACTAAAATATACCCTGTTATTATCAAGGAGTTTTATGATAATCTTAGATTAGAAAAAGAAATCCTAAAAGGAAGTTTAGTTTTAAGGGGTAGAAAAGTTACTGTTAATTGTGAGAAGATTGCAAAAATGATTGCATGTCCTAATGCTGGAGTAAAAATGTACTCTAGATATAGGAAATTGAATTTGGAGGATATAATGTTTGGCCAAAGGGGGAGAAGTAAGAGAAACTGGTAAATTTATTTTGGTTGTTGCAAAACACTAAGCTCTTATGCAGGATATAATGTTTGGCCAAAACACTAGATACACCAACTCAGGGCACCAACTTAGGGGAGCCTGAGCCTAGTTGTGCAATATTAAGGGAAGTCTCATACTCACTCGAAACCGGTCTGCTTCCATTTGTACTTTCCTTAAGCAGGCCTGGGCTTTTTCCAGTTATTCAATGGCCCCTTCCCGTAGTTCTTCTGAATTTCGAATAGTCTTCAAGATTCTCTAATTTTGATTATATAATAAATCACTTAATGAAAGTAGATTATCTTTCCATTCATTTCAAAATTTCCATGATCTCTTCCCTATGATAATCTAATTGATTGTATTTTCTCTTAGCAATTAGTTGTCATCATCAAAAAGGGGGAGAATATTAAGAAAAATCATTTCAGTAAGTTTCAATGAGTCAACTAATGATCTTAAAATCAAAATAAAATGAAAAGACACTAGAGCATTAAGGCAAGTCTTGGAAAGAGGAAGTAGGATTGAGTAGAAAAGAGCAAGCTATGCTCTAGCAAAACTAAAATAATTAAATAATAAAAAGTAAAGTGGTGCCAAATGTGAAAAGGGATTAGTTGTATATCAGGTTGACATGTTTTAATGTAGGAGGCCACTGCCTACCTTGCCTAAAAAAGTGAAAACATTTCTAGAAACCTTTTTGACAAAAAATCAAACTTTACATTATTTTATTCAATTAAATGTCAATCATCATAATTGTTTGAAGAAGTACATTTTGCAGAAACTGCATACAGCTTATAAGAACATATTTTGTGAACACTTCAAAAGGAACTTATCTTGTTTCTGGAAATTCAAATTCAAAGAGATAGAAGTCTTTTCATGCTTTTATCAACATATACAAATTTAGCCTACAACAAGCTGCTATAAAATCATCAATGCTCTAAAATGGCTAGTGATGAAAGGAGCTTCAAGTTCAAGTATAAAAGTTACACTTGCTAAGGAAGAAGATAATGAATACATAGAGCATAAGAAGTAAATTTTTACAAGTGCCAAAGTGTTGAGTGATAACATGTGAACTCCTTGAGTCATTCTTGTGTTTTGAAAATTGTAAGGAAGTTAAGAGATTACCCATATCCATCCAAATATTATTGTAAGGTTTGTTAGATTCACCCAGAGAGAAAATCCAGTGTAATAGGTTGCCAGGTGAAAAGTGTAAAAAGCTGAGTGCTTGAGCTTGAGAGTTTAATTGGGTTCTTAAGAAAAGCTCAGTGAGAGTAGGTTAACTTAGGTAGGTTATCACCCTCACAGTGAGATTCCCTTGTTTTGTGCTTGAGGAGTGGATGTAGGATCTGGCATTTGTTGGATCTGAACCACTATACATCCTAGTGTGATTCTTTCCTATACATCCTAGTGTGATTCTTTCCTACTCTCAACTCTTTAATTTATACCAGCTCACTAGCACTGTCTAAGTACTGATCGGTCATTGCTTTATAATCTGATTCCTTACCTTATCTTTTCGTACTCAAAATTTGTTTTAAGTTAAAAGTATTTTGAGCTCATTGAATTATGGAACATCTTTAAATAACCAATATAGTCAGTTCATTGATGGCTATTATTATCTTTTACTTGCTCATATCTTTTAATTTAAAAGGAATTTGGTATTTTGGTTCACTAAATAGGTAATCTGTCTAGTGGCTCAAAAAAGTTTTTAAGGTCAAAAGCACCTAATTCAACTCCCCTTCTTGGGTGTTTGTTGCTATTCGAACTAACAACACGTAAACACAATTAAATTTTTGTTACATATAAACGAAATAAATATGTATCGTAACCATCCAAAAATAAATGGATGGTCACAATGCATCACATGACCGGTCGTGATACGCTACATGACCGGTCATGTTCCGCTCCCAACATGACCGTATCCGAATCCCCTAATTATAAATTTAATCTTTGTTAAATCATTTACATGTCTAAAATACCCTTTGTAAAAAAAAAGCATATGAAACTCAAATCAATTATTTATTCATTCCCTCAAAATAATATTGATGTAGAGGAAGAAACAAACAAATATTGAATAATTTTCAAAAGCGTTTTTATAACCAATAATAGGAAAATGTAAATATTCAAATACATTGAATAATTTTTTAAAATTTTTTATAAATAATAACCAGCAAATTTAAAGGTTCTCAAGGGGTATTTTATATATATAAAAAGATTTAACTAAATTTAGATTCAAAATTGTGTTAAGTTGTTTGTGACACCAAGATTCATCTTTTGAAGATACAAAGAAAGATTCTTATACTCAACTTACATGTTGTTATCCTTATTTTATTTACATTTATATCTCATTACATTCACTTCAATCTAGCTAGAACAATTGAATGGTCTTCTCCCTTGTACATATACATACTAATCTGACATTGAAATCTTAATTTTAATTACAAGAACATGCATGGATATCTATTGGCAATATTCCATGTACACCCATTTACATGTAGGGGTGGAAATAGACTAGATGGCTTATCAGGGGTTTGGCCTAGCCTACTAAATAGGCCATGCCAAGGCCTTCATATGAGCCTATTTTACTAAATAGGTTAAACCTGTATACCAAAAGCCTAGTTTGTAGGCCTATAGGCCTGTAAGCTGGCCTGTTTATATATATATATATATATATATATATATATATATATACTTTCTTACATTTTTATATTTCTAAAGTGTTGTTGTTTTATTATCATTAAAACATTATTTTTATTTAGATTTGTAAATAGAAATATATACAAAAGCATATATACAGAGTGTTGTATGTATGTGTGTGTTTTTATTTTTGGGATCCTTGGTAAAAATAAGGCCATTGCCTTCATCCTCTTTCCTTTGTCAGTCTTTTTCGTATGGCCTCCCTTATGATATCTCCATCATCGTCTTAACTGTTTCATATCAATTTCAAAAATTTCAAGATTAAAATGCGGCATTTCCAAGTTAGTACAAAGCTGAAAAACATGGTGTGTTCTAGATCAACCACTTTATTATTGTTCAATAATAAGAATGATACCTAACATGGAAAATAGAACATCTCATTTACGTTACATTATAGAACTTGATTCATCTTATTATTAATAATGAAAATTCTGTTTTTTTTTAGTATAATAAGAGATGAACTAACAAAAAATTCAGTGTGGTCACTTAAAATAAAATATAACAATAAAAAATAGCTATTTTATTTTTTTATTTTCAAAAGCGAACCTATGGGAATAGTGGCCAAAAAAGGAAAAGATCATGGCCCCTAATTAAGTAAGTAATTATTTAATCTAAAACAAACTATTTATATTTTCAAAATCATTGATCAGAAAGTTGTCGATCTTCATTTAATCATTAAGCTTGTAACAAAAGCAAAACTACTTTTACTTTTTTTTTTATTACTTATTTTTTATGCAACAAGTCAGGTGCCTTATTAATATGTACCATCCTAATTCATTGAAAATTTTATTTAAAGATATTTACACACATACAGATATACAAAGTAAGCTAACAGATCACACCAGACCCAGTAGTTTTTGTAAATAGACTAAGCCAGGCCTATTTTCTGGCTTACATCAAGCCAATAGGCCAGGCTGAGGCTGAGACTTTGTCATTCAGGCCTAACCTGTTTTAGGCAAGCCTTGGCATGGATTGGCTTATTCCACCCTTATTTAAATGAAATCTTATTTAATATTTCTATACATATAAATGTCAAATTATTAAGATTTATATTAAATATTGCTGTATTTTTAAAAGAAGGATTCATTAATTACAAAAAAATATGGCTAAATTATTATTTTGGTCTCTCAACTTTACTTTTTAGTCTGCTTTAGTTTCTTATCTTATTTGTTGTTAGAATTGAGTGCTTTTTAACTTCTTAAACATTCAACATAAGAAAGAAGAATATCAAAGTAGTGAGAGGACAAAAGGAATGCAAATTCTCAATCTTAGAAGAGAGTTTGAATCCCTAAACATGTTAGATATAGAGGCAATAAAAGATTTCTCAAATAAAGTCATGAAGGTGGTGAACCAGATTCGACTGTTAGGAGAAAATTTTAAAGATAAGAGGATTGTTGAGAAAATTTTGGTGAGCTTTCTAGAGAAATTTGACGCAAAGATTTCTCCTTTGGGAGACCCCAAAAATCTCTCAAAAATCACACTTTCTGAGTTGATAAATGCTCTACAAGCAACCTAGCAAAGGAGGGTCATGAGAAATGGAGACAATGTTGAAGGAGCTCTAATGGCTAAGCATAAGAGAAGACTCAAGCTTCTAATAGTGGAAACAAGCAACAAGGTGAGAAGAAATACAACAAGAATGAAAGAGATACTAGCAAGAATGAAGAGAAGAAACAAAATGGGAAGTATCCTCCCTGTCTAAATTGCAAAAAAACCAACCACCCAAGAAGAGTTATTGGTTTAAGCCTCATGTGTAGTGTAAGTACTACAAGCAAAATGGACACATAGAGAAGGTGTGTAAAGTAACAAGGGAGCAGCAACAATAGGGCCAACAAGCCTAAACTATGGAAGAAAAGTAAGAACAAGATGAAGAGCTATTTGTAGCAACATGCTGCACTACATAAAGTGGAAAAGAGACATGGATGATAGACAGTGGGTGTGCACACCACATGTCTTATGATGCTGGAAAATTTAAAGAACTAGACCTCACCTATAACTCAAGGGTGAAGGTGGCTAATGGTGACTATGTGGAAGTTAAGGGAAACGGAGTAGTAGCAGTGGAGACAACAACAGGTACTAAAGTAATTCCTAATGTGCTTCATGTACATGATATTAATCATAATTTACTAAGTGTTGGGAAAATGCTAGATAAAGATTACACTTTATTATTCAAGAATAAAACATGCACTATGTTATATCAAAATGGTGAAGAAATGTTGATTGTAAAAATGAAAAATAATAGTTTTGAATTTGACTGGAACCAATCAAATGATCATGTGCTTGCTGGTTGTGTTGATGAAACTGCATTGTGGCATAGGAGGTTTGGGCATTTTAATGTTGCTTCATTGATGTGCATGCATGATAAAGCAATGGTAGTGAACATGCCTAAAATTTATGAATGCAAAGAATTATGTGGAACATGTCAACTTGGAAAGCTAACTAGAACTCCCTTCCCCAAAAATCAAGCTGCTAGAGCTACAAATAAGCTTCAGCTCATACACATAGACTTGTGTGGCCCCATGAGAACAAAATTCTTAGGAGGCTGCAGATACTTTATAATTTTCATAGATGACCTAACTAGGATGTGTTGGGTCTACTTTCTAAAGAAGAAGACATAAACTTCTTTGGTTTTCCAGAAATTTAAGGCTTTGGTGGAGAATCAAAAGTTTCAAAATTCAAATTGTTAGATATGATAATGGAATAGAATTTACTATAAAAATTTTTGAAAAAATATGCAAAGAAGCAGGAATGCATCACTAGTATATAGTGAGCTACACTCCATAACAGAATGGAGTTAGTGAGAGGAAGAATAGAACCATAATGGAGATGGAAAGGTGTTTGATGATGGAGAAGAAGTTGCCTAAGTGTTTCTGGGCTAAAGCAGTAAACACTGCTGTATACTTACTAAATAGGCTCCATTCCAAGGCTTTGAGATAAAAACACCTTTTGAAACTTGGAATGGTGTCAAACCAGTAGTAAATAACCTAAGGGTTTTTGGTTGCATATGTTATTTTCATATCCCTGAAATTAAAAGGGACAAGCTAGATTAGAAAGCAAAAATTAGTATCCTTGTTAGGTATGGCAGCAACACAAAAGGGTATAGGATATTCAATTTAAAGATAGAAAAAATCTCTGTAAGGAAAGATGTAAAGTTCAATGAGACAGCACATTGGAATTGGAAGAAGGCACAAGTGGAGTCACTTAATGACAATATCAAGGAAGTTCTAGTGGAGCCTAATAGCAAGTCACAAGATGAAGCTATAAGAGAAGAATGAGATCATATATTAGTTAGAGGAACCAGACCTCTCACTAGCATTTATGAAAAATGTAATGTAGTAGTTCCAGAACCAACTTGCTATGAAGAAGCTGCAAAGTCAGAAAAGTGGATGGCTGCAACAAAGAAGGAATTAAAGATGATTCAAAAAAAATAAGACATGGCAGTTAGTGACAAGACCAAGTAATAAGAAGGTGATTGGTCTAAAATGGGTCTACAAAACTAAATTAAAGCTAATGGCTCCATTAATAAATTCAAGGCAAGATTGGGGCTATGCCCAACAATATGGAGAAGACTTCACAGATACCATTGCTCCAGTAGCAAGGTATGATACTATAAGACTATTAATAGCTTTAGCTATAATGAATCAGTGGAAAATCTATCACCTATATGTTAAATCAGCTTTTTCGAATGTCTACTTGCAAGAAGAAGTATTTGTTAAATAATCTACTGGATTTGAAAAGGTAAGTGAAGAAGAGAAGGTTTATTTACTTAAGAAAGCCCTTTAAGGTTTAAAACAAGCCAGTCGGGCCTAGTATTCCAGAATTAATGAGTATTTGATATAGCTTGGTTTCGAAAAATGTTCTAGTGAGGATACGCTGTATGTACTGAAAAGTCAGGATGTTGATAATTTCTCTATATGTGGATGATTTACTTGCCACAGGAAGTAGTGATGCAGGGATTAAGAAGTTTAAAGAGAAGATGAAGAAAATGCTTGAGATGACTGATCTAGGACTTATGTCCTATTGTCTTAGCTTTAAGGTGCATTAGCTGAAAAATGGAATCTTCAAAAACCAAGAACAATATGCTAGCAATATCTTAAGAAAATTCAGCATGGAGAATTACAAGGTTGTAGAATCTCCATTGGTTCAAAATGTGAAATTGAAAAATGAGGATGAATTAGAAAAGGTTGAGCCTAAAACCTATGGAAGCATCATTGGCAGTTTACTATATTTATCTGCTACTAGGCCTGATCTTATGTTTGCTACCAGTCTTTTGTCAAGATGCATGCAAGTTACCACTGTTGAACACCTCAAGACTACCAAAAGAGTTTTGAGGTATGTGAAGGGGATAAGGAACTTAGGAATTATGTATGTGGCTGGTGAAGAAACAAGTTTGGTTGGGTATACAGATAATGATTGGGATGGATCAATAGATGACATGAAAAGCACCTGAGGATATGTTTTTCATCTCGGCTCAGGTGTGATTAATTGGAGTTCAAAGAAATAAGAGGTTGTGGCTCAATCTATAGCAGAGACATAGTATATATCTGCCACATTTGCTGCAAATCAAGCTATTTAGCCGAGAAAACTATTGCATGATTTGAATCATACTCAGGAATATGCTACTGAGTTATATTGTGACAATTTATCTACTATTGCTATTTCTAAAAATTCAGTCTTTCATGGAAGAACCAAGCACATTAAGTTTTAAAAATAATGTGTATTATTTGTACTGTATTTAGCTTATGTGCTACGTATGTTTAAATTAAAGCTTTCCTGCATATGTATATTTTGGTGCTTTATTGCACTTCTGCTACACATGTATCTGGTCTACCAGTATAATGTGATGTAGGTTATGCCATATTCCACACTTCTCTTCCATTCTTGTTTGACACAAAGCTATTATCTTTATTAAGGGACTACCCTCTTCCTATGGGAAAGATACCATTCTAGTTATCATTGACAGGTTAAGCAAATACAGCCACTTTTTAGTTCTGATCCTTTTTCTGCAGTTGAGGTAGCTCAAATTGTTCTAGACAATGTGTATAAGTTTCATGGGGCACCTGCTGAAATTATCTGTGATAGGGATCCTTTATTTTTGAGTAAATTTTAGGAAGAATTCCTTGCTCATTTAAGCATTACTCAAAACCTATCTACTGCCGACCATCCTTAGTCTGATGGTCAAACAGAAGTCCTTAAACGATATTTAGAAACCTATTTGAGGTGTATGGTGTGGGAAAATCCCAAGGATTGGAGTAAATGATTGGCTCTAGTTGAGTGGTAGTATGCAGCGGAATGTACAAAATCATGTATGGCCAGCCTACTCCGATTTATTTGCCTTATTACCAAAAAATTCCTTTGATGAAGCTGTTGATAGATTTAAATACCATAAATAGAACAGGTTTTCACATGAAAAAAAAAATCTGAACATTGTAAGCAACACTCTTCGGATTCATTAAACTGGGAAAAAAAGAGGTTTAAACGATCTAAACAGCACACTTCAGATTTCGATATGGGCAAAAGAGAAAAGAATCACAAATGAAATATTGTAGATCTAAGCATCACGGAATTAGCACTGCAGGTTTTCAAAAAAATAAAATAGAAAAGATTTAAACACCACAAAATGGACACAAAACATGATTAATGCGACAAAACAGACAAAATTGGCACTGTGGCCTACACTTTGAAATTATCTCCTGAGTCCAAAATCCACCCCACTTTTCATGTGTCATTTCTCAAGCATTGCCGTGAGAGTTCAATTCCTCCGCAACATCCTCCATCAAATTGGCCTACCATTCTATCCACACTAACACATGAAGCTATCCTTGATCACCATATGATTCGAAGGCATCAACGAGCTGTAACTGAAGTTCTAGTTCAGTGGAAAGAGTTTTCCGCCTAAGGAAGCTCGTGGGAGCTATGGTTCAATTTCAAACAAAAATATCCTTGGTTCTTGGGCGCATCCAATCCTTGAGGACAAAGATTTTCAAAGGGAGGGAATATTGATACAGAAATGTTTAATTTCCTTTTTAGCAGGATACTTTTATAATTCTATCATTAGTAGTTATTTTTTATTTTAAGGATGCTAAGTCGTATGTCTATTTGGCACTTAGGTGAATTAGTGTTGCAGGTGTAATGTTATGTATGAGGATGGCAAAACTTCTTGTAAGTGGGAATCTTGCGAGGACTGTCCTGTTTGGAGACAAGAATGGGAAGACTTTTTTCTCGTGGAGATAATGATGGGAGAAAATTTATTCTTTTATGAATGATATAAAAAAAGGTATAAAAGATTAATAAATTGATTCCATCCTAATAAAGACTTCAAGTTAGTGATCTCAGATCCTTCCACTAATTGAACCCATCAAATGCATGACACGTATAACGCACTCTTCTTTACATTATCACTAGCCAGTATGACATTGTTTTCCCTGTAAGGTGAGAAGGAAGAAAAGAAGAAAACAGGAAAGACAGAGTTGGAAAAAAGCCGTAAAACTCAGTGAAGAGCCGGCTAGTAAAATGCTATATATACAGAATAGGGTTACATAAAGATACAAAGACAACAATACCCTTCATAATACATTATATTACTGAAAGTGCCCTTACACTACACTAACACTCCCCTTCAAGCTGGAGCATAGATATTGATCATGCCTAGCTTGTTATAAATGTAGTTTACCCTATCCTTGGTAAGGGCTTCAGTGAGAATGTCTGCTAATTATTCACCAGTACGGACATGTTTAGTGGATATAATGCCTTGTTGGAGTTTCTCATGAACAAAGTAATAATCAACTTCTATATGTTTCATTCTCTCATGAAATACGGGATTGAAGGCTATATGGAGAGCTTATTGATTGTCACACAGTACTTCCATACACTCAGGTTTTCCAATTCCTAACTCACCTAATAGATGATGTATCCATACCAGTTCGCAAGTAAGTTGAGCCATAGCACGATATTCAGATTCAGCTGTGGATCTAGAAACCACATCTTGTTTCTTGCTTTTCCAAGAGACAAGATTACCTCCCACAAATACATAGTATCCTGTGGTTAACTTGCGATCAATACAAGATCCAGCCCAGTCAGCATCTGAGTACCCCACTACTTTCTTATTTCCATGATTCTTGTAAACTAACCCACATCCAAGAGCATCCTTCAAATACTTAAGGATGCAGATAACTGCCTCCCAATGAGTTGAGCAGGGTGAAGACATAAATTGGCTCACAACACTCACAGGGAAGGCAATGTCTGGACGAGTAACGGTTAGATAATTCAATTTTCCCACCAGTCTCCTATACCGTTCTGGATGTTTTAGAAGTTCACCATCATCAATCCCTAATTTAACACCTGTACACATTGGTGTTTTGCATGGTTTAGCTCCCAGCATCCCTGTTTCCTCAAGAAGGTCTAGAATATACTTCCTCTGAGATAAGAAAATTCCCTTTTTTCTTCTAAGCACTTCAATTCCCAAAAAGTACTTGAGGTCTCCTAGGTCTTTGGTTTGAAACTTACTCTGAAGAAAAGACTTGAGAGCACATATTCCATTCCCATCACTGCCCGTGATTACAATATCATCAACATATACAACCAGAATAATGCATCATGTTGATGTTTGTTTGAAGAACACTGAATGATCATATGCACTCCTTTTCAATCCAAACTCCAGGACCACTTCACTGAATCTACCAAACCAAGCACGAGGGGACTGTTTCAATCCATATAAAGATTTCTTCAACTTACAGACATGACCATACTCCCCCTAAGCAATGAACCCCGGTGGTTGCTCCATGTACACTTCTTCATGTAGGTCACCATGAAGAAAAGCATTCTTGATACCTAACTGCTGAAGAGGCCAACTATTGGTGGCAGCTACGGAAATGAAAAGAAGAATAGAAGATAATTTGGCAACAGGAGAGAAAGTCTCAGAATAATCAAAGCCATAAGTTTGTGCATAACCCTTGGCTACCAGTCGGGCTTTAAGGCGAGCAATGGATCCATCTAGATTAGCTTTGACAGTGAAAATCCACTTGCAGCCAATGGCCCGTTTACCTGCAGGAAAAGGAACCAAATCCCATGTATGATTATGCTGAAGGGCATTCATTTCATCTTGCATAGTTACTGTCCACCCAGGATGAGATAGAGCATCTGAAAGAGTTCTAGGAGCAGTAATGGAGTCGAGGGAGGAAATGAAAGCCCTGGACCAAGAAGAAAGAAAATCATAGGAAACAAATGAAGAAATAGGATAAGTGCAAGACCGTTTACCTTTCCGAAGGGCAATAGGGATATCAGGGTCAGACTCAGTGGAAGAGAGGCCAGAACCAAAGGATGAAAAAGCTGGTGGGAGAAGGGAATCTGGTTGGTCTGTAGGAGATACCTGCTGTGATGCGCGTCTAGAATACACTCGTGTGATAAGAGGTCGAGTTGTTGGCACAGAGTCCTCACTAATGGAATAGACAAGAAAGTGATCTTCGTCATTAGGAAAGGAAGAATGAGGTGGGACAGAGAAGAATGTAGTAGACTCAAAGAATGTGACATCAATGGAGACAAGATAGCGACCTAGTTCAGGCGAAAAGCACCAGTATCCTTTCTGATTGTGTGGATAACCCAAGAAGACACATTTCAAGGATTTGGGATCAAGTTGACACAGAAGGACGAACATCTTGAACAAAATAGGTACATCCAAAGATCTTGGGAAGGAGAGAGAACAACGAAAGAGAGGGAAACAGGAGAGAATAGGGAATCTGTCCCCCAAGAACAAATGAAGGCATCCGGTTGATCAAGAAACATCCAGTGGATACTGCATCAGCCCAAAAAACCTTAGGAACTTTGTTATGGAATAAGAGGGCACGGGCAACCTCCATGAAGTGCCTATTCTTCCTTTCTGCAACCCCATTCTATTGGGGGGTAATGACATAGGAAGATTGATGAATAATACATTTTTCAGACAAGAAAAAATTTAAGGAATCAGAAAAATATTCTTTAGCATTATCACTCCGCAATATACGAATAGAACAATCATGTTGATTCTTTATCTTAGCATAGAATTGGCAAAAAATGGAAAACAAATTTGAACGATTTTCCATTAAATATAACCAAGTAGTTCGAGAGTAATCACCCACAAAGGTGACAAAATATCAAAATTTAGATTTAGATACAACAAGACAAGGACCCCAAATGTCTGAATGGACTAATTCAAAAGGGGACGCAGCCCGTTTAACAATCCTAGGGAGAAGAAGGACACGAGTGTGCTTAGCTAGTTGACATGACTCACAATCTAACTTAGTTACAGATCCTAAGCTAGGAAACATTTTCTTCAGAACAGTGAGGGAGGGATGACCCAGTTGGCAATGAAGTTGAAGAAGGGAGACAGAGCTTGTGCAGGCAACAGTACTAGTCATAGATGCTTGTGGGTACTCCAATACATATAGCCCACCAGATTCTCATCCTCTACCAATAATCTTCTTCGTCCTAAGGTCCTGAAAGACGCAAGAATCAGGAAAGAAGTGAACACTACAGTTAAGGGAACTTGTGATTTTACTAACTGACAAGAGGTTAAAAGGAAAACGGGGAACACATAAGACAGAAGACAAAGAAAGGGATGGTGTGATGTCAATTGTGCCACATCCTATAACAGGAGTGGATGAACCATCAGCAGGGGTAACAGGAGGTAAGTGAGAGCATGATTGAAAAGAAGAAAATGTACCTGTGGTACCGGTCATATGATCAGTTACCCCTGAGTCAATGACCCAGTTATGAGATTATGAAGAGAGACAGGCAATAGATTTACCTGTCTAGGCTAAAGTGGCAGTGGAAGAAGATGGGCTATTATGAGAGATAGACAATTGAGTAAGTCGAGTATACTCCTCAGTAGATATAGTCACCTATTGATCAGATTTAGGACCAGCTGGAGTAGGTAATATCCCATCATGGGTGGCAGCGTTAGCGAATTTGGATTGGGATTTTCCACTCCCATTCAACTTCCAACAGTTCTTCCTAATGTGCCCTGTCTCCCCTACACTCAAAACAAGTGTGTACTCACTATTGCGACCACCCCCTCTTCCATCTCTAGTAGAGCTTCGTCCCCCTCTAGAATTCTCTAACCTTGAATTATAACTCAGTAAGGCCGATGCTTCAATTCCCTTAGTTGTTTCATCAGTAGTGTCTTTACTAACTCTCCTAAGCCGTGAGAAAACATCACTGAAGGTAAGAGAATTAGCTCCGGAGCTAGTCAAAATTTGGGTACGAGCTATCTCATATTCTGGTTTCAACCCAGCTAAGAAACTCATCACTACAATCTGCTCTTGTTGTGCTTGCATTTTCTTAACATCATCTGTGATGGGAAATAGAGATTTCATCTCCTCAAATGCCTGTTTGGTCTCTGTATAATAATTAAGTAATGATTTCCTTCATCCTGTTTAGCTCGATACACATTAGATAAGACATCATGCACATGGATTAAATTTTCTCGACTAGCAAACAATTCTTCTAAATAAGTCCATAATTCTTTCACTGTAATATAATGGCTAGTTGCATCACCAAGTTCTGGTTCCAGAGTTTTCTAGATCATGTTAAATAATCTATCATCCTCCATCAGCCATTTCTTCCTATCAATCTCTTTTGTTCTAGGAGGAGGATCCTCTATAAGGTGGTCTAATATATCAAGGCTAGACAAATATCTCTTAATTGTTCTCTACCACTGGATAAAATTCTTTTCATTCAATTTCTTATCAATGATTCTACAGGTAGCAGAACTAATTTCAGCTATAAATTTCTTTTCCACTATATCACCAGCCATTGTAGCAATCTGACCCAACCTTTAGAACTCCCAGAAGAAAGAAACTGAAATTGCAGAAATACTCTACCAAGAGACCAACAACAATCCACAGATTCAGAATTGATCACTTCAAATACCAGAAGTGATACAGAGAGGTGCGAAGCTACTCAATGGAGTCGAGAAGCACCAAAACAGTAGCCACTCACAACCAGAAGGGGCCGAAAATAATCAAAAAGCATCAAAACATACCAAAAATGGGCGAAAATCGCGACCAAATGCAACTTCTGTAGCAGTCGCACACTACAATGACTTCACCGGCTTCGCGCACCATAACAGTAATTCCTGCGACACTCCTCTAGTCGCATTTCTTACTGCAGTTACTGCGCAGTCCTCATGGAGAAAAGAAGAGACGAAGAAGAAGGAGATGTGGAGCTGGTTTGGCTGGGTCAGTACCGGTAAGCTCTGATACCATGTAAGGTGAGAAGGAAGAAGAGAAGAAAATGGGAAAATAAGAGTTGAAAAAAAGCCGTAAAACTCAATGAAGAGCCGACTAGTAAAATGCTATATATACAGAATAGGGTTACATAAAGATACAAAGACAACAATACCCTTCATAATACATTATATTACTAAAAGTGTCCTTACACTACACTAACACTCCCATTAAACAATTCAGAGGGAGAAAAACAAGAAAGAACGCAGAAGATTTCAAATGAGATACATATGCATCATTACACAAATTGTGGTGTAATACCTTACAAATCACTGGCAACGACTCGAGTCTTGACTAATGACCTCCCTTCCTAATCAGTCGGTCCATTTTTTCCTACTCACGAAACTTAGTTGTGCTGAAATGACTCATGGCATATATATAATGACCAACAAATTCATTATACAAGATTAATGTGCAGTAATTTCAACATTTGGCCGCAGGTGACTCCAAACTAGAATCATCTTAGGGGCAGCTCCCGCTTCTTCACAGGGCTTCCTTCATATGAGTTGACCAATTTATGACCAATTCATTAGGCTACAGCATACACACCACATGGATCTAAATCCAAGCAGGGAAAATAGAGAGCCATACTTCAAGGCCATTCACAAAACTATGCTTCTGCAGCAGCAGCTGCTTCTTCATCGGTAGAATCAGGTGATACAATTTCTTCTGTAACATCTCCATTCGTTGCCTCTGCTTCTGGTTTCTTTTCTGGGTCAGCATAAAGCTTCTCCCTGAGCTTCATCGTAAGTTCTTCTCCTATGCCGTAATTCTCAGCTAGGAACCTTTTAATAGCATCCTTACCATGGAATGTCTGACCGTTATAATTGTAAAATGCACCAGCCTTTGAGATGATTTTGTGTTTCAGGCTCAAGTCTAAAATTTCTGCTTCTCTACTTATGCCCTTGCCAAACTCGAGCTCAAATTGGGCAGATTTGAAAGGAGGGGCAAGCTTGTTCTTCACAACCTTGACAAGAACCTGGCTTCCTAAAGTCTGCATAATGAAAATTCATAAAGGAAGAATGCTCATACCAGAAAATTAAACCTTCATGCACTCAAACTGATCTTCAAACCCCAAAATACTACACAAGCAGAGCAAAATATCAAGTGCAATAAAAATATGGGTCAGTCCTATCAAAGATAGCTAATGAAAAGCACGAGTTTCTATGTGGAACAGCATTAGATAGATATTAAATCCAAGTAAGAAACAAGTAAATGTTTCACCATTGCTTAACTCCTAATAGAGATCCATTCATCAAAAGGCAAGGGACTGCATGGATGAAGGTATTAAAAGATACAATACATTCAGTATTATTAATGTTGCCAAGGGAAGGGCTCTTGCACAACCAATTCAATGTCACACAATCAGTTTCTCCAACAGAATTAATGAAAAGGGCTTCCCCAAAAATATGAGTATCGTTCCACATGGATAATTCTAAACTCTTCTCCTTTCTTGTCAATTGATTGTCTAAAGATTTGGCAATTGGAACAATAGGTAAGTAAGCAGCTTTAAGTAATCCATTACTCATGTTTTATAATGCTCTGGATTAGAACTATCAGTAAGTTATAAATGATTACAGATTAAGGCTATGCTTGGTTGGGATGAAAATGGGCATCTGGAAAATAAGAAGGCAGAAAATGCCAAGGTATTTGAACGTTAAAAAGTCTAGATACAATGCCATTTTTCAACTGCTCATTTTTACCCAAACCAAGCATAACCTAAGTCTATTTGTTGTAATAGTTCTCATGCAAATAAATGTGACAAGTCCGGTTACTGTGAGAGGATATCACTAAGTTCAAAGGCTTGAGGGCTGTCCAAAAAATTTCAAACAGATAAAGCAGGAGGAAGAGGAATGAACAGATGAATTGTACCTCTTCACCCTTCTTGATAAACCCTGTTCTCCTGATATTTAGACGCATTGAAGCATAGAATTTCAATGCATTACCACCACAAGTTACTTCAGTAGGCCCACCAAATCCCCCAAACGTAGAAATCTTTGACCTCACCTTAAGGAACATACACACAAAAAAACCATCATTAAAAGATAAACACATCCCTTAGTTATTTTTAACAAAAGCAGATCACTTGTACCCCAAAAATTAGATACATATATTCTTCCAGAAAATATATCTTCTCTAGAGTATGAGTCAACATTTGTTTCCCAAATAAAGAACTGGAAAAGATAAAATCATCCACATCATTAGCATTCCCTAGGATCAAACAAATATCTCAAAAGCAAGCAAAACAAATTCCAGGCCAGGAAGAACATGCTCAACTGGGCATAAATTATAATACAAAACAGGTCCATTGGTAAGTGGCCACCAATGCACCAGTGCCAATATATTAGTATTATATCTAATCAATGTAGATAATCAAGAAAGCACAAGTACATTAACACATACTATCTTAATTAAGAGCTCACCAGGTCTGATTTCTACCCCAGCAATGAAATCCTAACTAAATTGCCTCCCTTAAGATCCATAAAATCATATCTAAATTATTAAAAAAAATAGGGAGATGAACAAACAGATCTTTTAGGGTGCGTTTGGTTTGCGAAAACATTTCTTGTTTTCAAATCATTTTCAAATTTTAGAAAACATGTTTGGCTTTTATTTCCATTTCTTGTTTTCAGAAAATGAAAACTATAAAAATATGTTTGATTTGTAATGCTAAATCTTGTTTTCAAAAAAAAATTTCTTCTTGTCACTAATTTTTTTATTATTTACGAAATTGCCACCGCGTTTTTATTGTTTTCAACTTAATTACGATATTGCTATCACGTTTTCAAAATCCTTGTTTCAGTTTTCAAAAGTTTCAACAAGAAACACTGAAAACAATTTGTTGTTGTTTGCAAATTTTCAGGAAATTTAAGAAACATTTTCAAGAAAACATTTCCTAAATTTCTAACCAAACACGCTTTCATTCTTATTTCTTATTTTCAATGAAAATGAAAACAGAAAACGCCCAAACCAAACGCATCCTTAGAATGTCATATGCTTGGTTTATCCCCTTATTGTTCAAAGTTCCAGCGAATCAATTAACAGCAAAACTTTTTGGTATATAAGATTTACACAACAAATTAATGCTAAATTTTGCAAGCATCCAGTTTTACATTCATAATAAAAAGAGGAAGAGAAAGTAGGTAGGAAATAACAGAGGGCACAGAAACGCACTAAAGAGGAAAGAGCAGCAGCAGAACAAGGCTAGAGAACAGTAAAAAAGTTGATGACAATCCAAAAAAAAAATAAATTATAACAACGGTACTGATCATTATGAAAATAAAATCAGATTGGCTTGCAGTGCCACTAGCCAAGCCCCCAATCTTAACTAATAGCTGGAAAGTGAAAACAACTTGGGCTCCAAGTAACTCACAAAAATATACCAACATGAAGTTAGTAGAGAACAGGCCAACCCAAACAAAGTTCATTATATGTGACAAATGGCCCAATATAAAGGAAAATAATATCTACAATTTAGGCAAAAGCAAATTGATAATAGTACAATTAGCAACTTTAGCTGGTACCTGGTTAATAAAAATCAATATACACTGTGACAATGACAAAGAGTGGCTCAATTTCCGAAGTGCCTGGCTCATCAACCTAGCCTGCATCGCCATGTGAGCATCACCCATCTCTCCATCAAGTTCACCTTTAGGAACAAGGGCAGCTACCTATTATTGGAAACACTGCAAAAAGTTAGTAGACATATACCTGACTTATAAGAATTTCAATCCAATGAAACAGGATTTAAATGACAAACTAAACCATATGTAAGTAAAAACAGTAGGAGATATACAGAGAAAAGGTCAAAGAGGAAGCATAGAAAGAATGAAAACAGAGAGAAGGAACACTGTTAAAGCATTACTCATAACAGCATCCAAATCAGATATTTCATTCTTTTGCATTAATTGCTGACACTTGCTATTCAATACAAGCAGCAGCCAGTCAATGAGCTACAACAAAAGCATAAATTAAATAAGAATGATATGATAGCACACAAGGATATTAGCAAGAAACATAATATTAAAAAAACCTCTTTAAAACCTAGAGCCTTATGCTTTTGCACTTATAAATATGTAAAATGCTTTCAATTCTACGCTAACACTTTTTGGTAAAAGCACATCAAAACTTGCTTTAAGCTTTCGTTTTTTATTTTATTTTTCACTTTAATGGTTATTTCTCCATTGTTAGTAGACCACTTGAGTTAAAATCCTACTTTCAGCCAAATAATTTGAAAATTGATGAAAAAGGAAAAAAAAAAAACAGAAATTTTCTAGAGGAAAAGAAATCAACATTTATACACGAATATGAGGGTTAACTTGGTTGATGATTAAGTGGAGTTATTATGATCTATGATACATAAGAGAAATTATCAATCCATTGAACTCTAACATTACTTTATAAATATGTGCATGTGAGTCTTTTGAAAATTTCTTGTAGTATGTGTAAAATCTTTGTTTTACATTTTACTTTTATAGGTGCATTAGCAATTTTAACTAACAATCACTTTTGATAACTTTGAAGGAGACAATGACCAATCAAGAATGGTATGAGAAAAGAAAAAGAGCTCCATACTTACACTGTCAACAACAATTACATCAACTGAACCACTGCGGATTAAGGTATCCACAAGACTAAGTGCTTGTTCACCACAATCTGGTTGTGAGAGAAGCAAATTCTCAGTCTTTACACCAATAGACTCTGCAAGTGCTTGATCAAGTGCATGCTCAGCATCAACAAAAACACAGTAACCTGCATGAAACAAACAAATCAGTGTCCGCATACACCAAATACAAAATTCTTAACACAAATACTGTAAGAAGTTGATCATAGTAATCAAAATTACAAGCCTCCTCATCTTCACTATTATGTTAATGGGAATATAAGTCTAAAAGATTAACATAACACTCAAAGAAACTTATCGTGTAAGATTTACTTTCTACAGAGCAAATAATAATCACAGTATACCTCTCTCTCCCTTCTCTATGAAAGGTATATGAGAAAAGGAGAGTAAAACATAACCCTGTTCACAAAACAGAAAAACGGATAGCATCTGCATACTGTTGGCATAGTGTTGAAGCAGCCATAGAAAAAACAAGAAACCTTGTACAGGACTATGCCAACAATATGCCACTTTCCAATAATATGTCAAATGGAATTTTTTTTAAACTCTTTTAGACATTCATTAAAGCGTCAAAAAAAAAATCAATCCAAAGTAATAACTCTGGAACACATAAAATGAAGGAAAAAAAGAAATGAAAGAAATTGTAACTACCATAATATTAATAATCAATAGTACAATGGTCATATCTGTAGTACTTATAAACCTAAGACTACCAGAAGGCAGAAAACATTTCATGGTTATGACAGCAGATGTAGCATAAAAAGGTAACCTCCTTGCTTCTGTGCTTCTGCAATCACATGCAAAGCAAGAGTCGTTTTCCCAGAAGCCTCTGGGCCAAATATCTCCACAACACGTCCCTACAGTCATTCAACAGTTAGATATAACAATCAGTGTATACCTATTGCACAGTAAAACATAAGGCTCTCCTCCCTCCTTCCATTTACATATATGTATCAGATAACCCAAATTATGCTATAGAAACCCAAATTGTGCGTTGTGTGTCATTACCCAAAAACATTATTCTTCAATGTGAACTGTCAACCTTACACAATCAACCGTGAAGATTCACCACTGATAGTGCCCATATAAAGCTGAGTAATGCAGTGTGAGAAGATAGAAATATTATTTATTTTATTATGTAATTATTATTTATAATATAGTGTTTGTAATTTTGTAATTGGGGTAATTTAGAATTTAATTATGGATTTAAATAAAGGATTTTTAAGCCTACAGTTTTGTTAGTCCAAATCATAGTATCCTAGTAGGATCAGGATACTTGGCATCATTAGGATCTCTTATTTAGGTTGCCTATAAATATGCCTCTAGTCAGTTATTATCACTATCCTTGATTATTGATAAGTCGAATTGAAATGATTTTTGATAATTTTTGTTATTTTCTTCTATTTCCCTTCCTATACTACACCACTTAGATACTAATTTCTTTTTTTTGACAGTTCAGATAAAAAAGAAATACAGTAAATACCAGACTTGCCAAAAGGAAATAGGCAAAAGCAACAAGGAAATAAATAAACCAAAAAATTGTCATAGGCAACTAATTAGATTTTTAAAATAAAAATTTACATATAAAATTCTATTCATGTACAACAAAAGAGTAAGAAATTCCTTTCTGCAACAATCTTAGGATACCTTTGGAAGTCCACCAATACCTAGAGCTATATCAAGAGCAAAAGAACCAGTTGACACCACAGGGACATGTCTTGGTGAGGCAGAGCGACCAAGCCACATAATAGATCCCTTTCCAAAAGCAGAAGTGATCTGATCCAGAGCTAGTTGTAGGGCCAACTCTTTCTTAGACATGTTCTCTTCATTTGAGTCACTTCCATCTGATTTAGAACCCCTTCTAGCTTCAGGTAGATAGAAATGAGAATTCTGGTCAACTTAAAATCAGTGCAAACACTAAGATAAACTCAAAAGGAAAAAGAGATCATTGTTGCTGGGAGATAAACCAGAGACTCTTTAAGTCAGCATTTGAGCTTGATATGATTCAAGTGCACAAAATTCATGTAGCAAATATTCTAATTTTTGTTCCTGCTTGGTTCACAACACCAGCAAAAGCAGGTATCCAGAGTCAACACAAGAAATGAACAAATCTGAGTTTTACATGCATGTTTTATTTCATCGTTTACTAGGCGCACCCACTGATAATTAGGAAAAAAAGACATGGTCAGGGGACCAAAACACACAAAAGGCAACTATCATGCCTTAATTACATTAGCAAAAACTAATTGAAAAATACAAATGAAAATGAGTCTAAAATTGAAAGCAAACACATTTAAAAAGATCCAAAAATGAAAACTATTTTCAGGACTGAAAATAGAAAATGTAAAAAAAAAAAATTTTGAAAGCAAACGCACCCTAAGATTTTTACAGTACGTAGAATCCAATACCTAAGGAGTAACAATGGATATCCTAGGAAACATATATCGCTACTGAACTCCCTAATCCACTTTATCCAAATCTTGGTAAAGAAGCATTAACATATTGAGCCTCCAACAGATTGCCAAATTTACATGAGTTGGTACACGCCATTAAACTAAAATGAGCTTGACTATTAAATTTTTCCATGCCAATTTTAAATGGTTCAATCTGCCATTCACACTATGAAGTGTAAAAATCCAGGACTCACTGATAGCACCTTGAGCATCACTGGACAATCTAGGCAACCCCTCGGTCATGCATATTATAATTCCTTGGCATATGAATTGAAGCAAGTTCACCTACTGAGGAGACTTGTTTTCAAAACTTAACATAGGACTACAGCTGATATATTAAGAATTTCAAAGACACATAGTATCCCTTCCTATCTCGATTGATGTACCTCATCTTGCAATATTAATTAATGCATCCCAATGTTTTTCTCTTTTAGTCATCAACTTGACATAGAGGAGAGGGGAGAAAGCGAGAAAATTTCAAGAACCTCTAGAAGAAAAGCTGAAAATTTGAGATGCCCCCAGTATTCCTTGTTTCAAGCCCTGGAAATAAAAGCAAGCAATAGGTAAGTACATTAGATATCATGCATCAATCCCAGAAACAAAAGTGGAAGACGAAGCAGAAAGAGGGAGAACTAATTCTATATGACCCATTTACTCGCCATTGGGGTTTTCAATAGTTTTTTCTTTATTTTAGGAGACAGTTATACCATAGAAGAAATTGACTTTCCTCATAGAGGTAAACCAGGAAACGCTTATGCTTCATCACTTCATTTGGTTTCAAGACACAAACAGAAAAAATATAAACCAAAAGACTAGAAACAAATGAACTTAAATGTGCTTGACAGCCGCATTAGACTCCATCAAGTGAGAATGTATGATAAGAAGAAAAGAAAGGAAAATGGGGAAACTGTAACATGTCTTGGGAGAAAAAATATGAGCACAAAAAATCGGTTACCATACATAGACAAAATTTCCTGGTTGTGATTATTAAGAGTTTAAAACAAAGAAAGCATGTATCACCGTAGCAACCGCAGGGTCGAATAGAGAACGCTTGAGAAGGGAAGTGTTCTGAAGCAGCCTCGCCATAGAAGCCCTCCTGCGGGGTTCTCACTTCCACCTTTTACTCCCAAAAAGAAGAAACTTTTTTTCACAATCAAGCTATGAAATGGCAGAAGGAAACTGGAATGGTTTATATCATGTATGAACAAGCGGGTTACACCTTCATGGAATTTTAGGGTTTTTGGGCGTTTGATTCCCAATTTGAATTCCGACCAGAGGTCGTGTAGGAGGAGATACTGGCCGCGAGCCTGTCCCGTACCAAGAAAAGAACTACTGGGCCCGGGTCAGCAAATTTTACCTTTTCAATGGGACTCTGAACTACGTGTATCCAATAATGAATTTATTACTTCGACAAAAAGATAGGAAATTTGTAAATTTCCACCCTGTGTTATTTTAATTTTTTTAATTTATTAATTATAATATATTACATATATAATTATTTTAATTTAATTAAATTGTACCCATAGCTTAATTAAATATTAATTTAATAGTTTTAATTAAATTTAATTATTTTTTGGTCTTTTTATTATATAAAAAATTTTAAGTTAGTTTTCTTATTTTTAATTTAAATAATTTTGTGTTTATAGTTTTTTTAAAATTTTAATTTGATTTATCTATCTAACCAATATATTAAATTTCGTTTTAAGGTATTATTTTGGCAACCTAGGAAAAAGAAGCTTTCGAACCATTTTAAAAATTTCTTGAAAACTGAATAATTTTTAAAAAAACGTTTCGAATAAATTTAAATAATAATTTTTTTTATTTTAAATGATTATAACATGATATTAATGATATAGATATATATAATTAAATAACATAATATTAAATAATTATAATCTCATTCAAATAATATTAATATAATCAATGTTCATAAATTTTGACAACATGTGACATATATAAAAATTAATATAAATTATATATTATACTCAAAGTTTCAAATGACATAATACATAATTAACAATGATTATTATAAAATTTGAATAAATTAAAAAATATATACTATTCTTTTTTTTCTTTTTCTAATTAATATTATATAATTTTCACATATAATTTTGTGAAAATTATATAAAATGTTTAAGATTTACTTTATCCATACTAAATATTAAATATCTTAATATCATTCTACAAGCCACACAATAAAATTTATTCTTATCAAGAAATTTAAGCCATTTTAAATGAATAATAGTAATAGGTGAAATACCTTTATTTTTATAAATATTTGATACCATAAAAATGATTTTTTTTAATTTAGAAATATTAATTTTTCTGATATTAATAATTTGTTTAAAAAATATAGAAAATAAGTATTTAAACTAATTTCAAGATACTCTTTGTAATTTATTTAATAAAATGAAAAAAAGAGAGAAAATATTTTTAAATAAATCTAATTTTAATATTTTTTAAAGAAATCTAATTATAAATATTTATCCTAAAGTTAAGAAGTGGGGATATTTATGCTAATATTATTATATAAATTGTCAACTATTTTGAGAGGAATGCGTCAATCAACAAGCATATAACTGGCACTAAACTATGAAGAATTAGGCTAATGATTGGGTCTTTTCTAATTTTTCATATCCAATTTTTTAATGCAAAGGGTGAAATATGAAATTTATGTCTATTCAGTCTCATGAGATTTTTTTTATCACAATTAATAGAAGATGGATATGAAAATAAGTGAGTCAGAATTTTTAAACATTTTTTTAAAAAAATCTAATTTTTACATTTTTATATAATTATTTATAATTAACTTGACGTATTTAATTTTTAAAAACTAATTATATTTAAGAAGGCAATCACCATTTATTTAATGAGAATGAGAAGTTAATGATACAATTTAATTTTTTAAGTAATAACTCTATGTAAAAAAAAGTCTAAAATTTAATTTGATTATGAGTGGACTATAAACAAAACATATTTTCAGTTTATGTAAAATATGGTATAAAATTAAACATTAATATGTTTAATTTAATAAAAATGATATAATAAACAAAAAATCATAAACCCATAGTCCCACGTATGCACAAAATGGCAAAACTAATAAATTACAAAGTAAAAGGTTTTAAAAAATAGAAAGATACTTCTTCGCTTTCAAAAATAAGTCTCCAAATTCCACTTCCGTCTTCCAGAAAGAACTTTCGGTCTATCCTTGCTCAGAAACTAAACGCAAAAGCTCATCCTCTCCTTCACTCACAGTCTCAGTGAACAGCGATGATCTCCTCTCCTCGGCCTTGACTCTTGCCGATCTCGCACTTAGCCTCAATACTCAGTAGTCTCTACTTGATCCTCTATTGCTTGGAGGTGCTAGAACTAGGATGATGAGAGGTATTCGAAGGTTACAAATCTAAGAGTTTTTCATCGATTTTGAGCTTTAGAAGGCAAGTTTTCAATTTCTAGTTATGTGAGAACTGAGAATGATTTCTGAACTCAAATATTGTATTTGATTTTGGCGTTTTGTGTGAACTATTTGGGGGAATCTTTGTTATTTGTACTGAAAGTCTGAAAAGTTAAAATTTGGGGAAAATGGACAATGCATGGAATCTATTCAGAGTCAGACTTCAGTCCAAATTTTTTTTAGAATTCACATTTTAGAATAGTCTTTATCCCAAATTTTCATATGAATGTACATTTCATTTCGATGAGTTCCGTTCGTTTCGTTCAAAAATCAATGAAATCCTTCTTCATCTTCCGAAATGGTTAATTTTCGCAACTTATATCTTGTGTCCTTTGGTCACGTACGAAACCAAAATATTTCGTGCGCTTCTATTGAAATGGCACAAGATTTAGTTCATTGCCTCCAAATACCTCTCATCATCCCATTTCCAGCACCTCCAAGCAATAAAGGATCGAGCAAAGACCATCGAGTATTGAGGCCGAGTGCGAGATCGGTGAGAAACGAGGCCGAAGAGAGGATATCATTGCCATTCACCAAGATCAAGAGTGAAGGAGTGGAAGGAGCTTTCGCATTTCGTTTCTGAGCAAGGAAAGACCAAAAATTCTTTCTGGAAGACGGAAGTGGAATCTGGAGACTTATTTTTGAAAGAGAAGAAGTATCTTTCTATTTTTTAAAACCTTTTACTTTGTAATTTATTAGTTTTGCCATTTTGTGCATACGTGGGACTATGGGTTTATGATTTTTTATTTATTATATCATTTTTATTAAATTAGACATATTGACATTTAATTTTAGACTTTTTTTTTACATAAACTGAAAATATGTTTTGTTTATAGTCCACTCATAATCAAATTAAATTTTAGACTTTTTTTTACATAAAAATTTATTACTTAAAAAATTAAATTGTATCATTAACTTCTCATTTTCACTAAATAAATGGTCATTTCCTTTTTAAATATAATTGGTTTTTAAAAATTAAATCCATCAAGTTAATTATAAATAATTATATTAAAATATTAAAATTAGATTTCTTTAAAAATGTTTAAAAATTTGATTCACTTATTTTCATATTCATCTTCTATTAATTGTGATAAAAAAAGTCTTGTGAGACTAAATACGTACTTAAAGAAGTTATATATATATATATATATAGCTTCTTTTATGGTATCAGGGTCTAGTTTGTTTTGATAAACTAATAAAGTTTAATTGCATATGTTTTCTACATCTTGCATTTATTTTTATCTTAGTGGAAATGTTGGTAAGCCAAATAGGTGGTCCCGGCAGTGTTGTAAGTCCATTGGTTTAGCCTAGGAGTTCTCGTCAAACCAAGAAAGAGGTGAGTGTTAGGAGAAAGAAAATAGATATAGTCAAATGAGTTAGTTTAGAAGAATAATCTCAGGTTCAGATAGCAATGGAAGTCATAGAAGTTTAAGTTAGAGAAGTTTTAGCTTAACCTCCAACAGAACTTATATAAGTCAGGAAGAATCTACAAAGATAATAGAAACCTTAGAAGATCAAGTCATAAATGAAAGTGAAATCACTAGTCAAAATATGCAGGAACAACTTCAAAATTGGTCTTTGCGAACCTTTAAGACAGAAGAGATATATAGGAAAATGACTTTTGATTTTTCCTATATTACTCATACCATAGAAAAAGAAATAGGCATTACTAAAAGCAGATAAGCTATTTTTGTAATTCCTGAGTCAATAATTAAATATAAAGATAGATATCAATAGATGCATTTAGGAATGATTCAAGTTGCTATAAAACCTAATGTTAGGAATGGATTAAACAAGCCAGTGTTTGTTTGTTTAAGAGATAGAAGACAGATAAACTTTAAAGATTCTATTTTGAAGTAATACAAACAAATCTACATAATAGGCTGGTTTATTTTGATTGCTTTCCCAATTATGTAGCAAAAATAAAAGATTCTATTTTGAAGTAATACAGACAAATCTACATAATAGGCTGGTATATTTTGATTGCTTTTCCAATTATGTAGTAAAGATAAAAGATTCTAATGTCAGAAATGCATTTGTCCTAGAAGTAAGATCAGATGCAACATGGGAAAAAGGAACAACCCCTATGGTAATACAATACATAATGATGTTCAAGCTCACTAAGACACATCAAAATTTTAAGGCTATAAAAGAATCACCAAAAGGTGAAACTATGCTTATAGAATTAGGGGATCCATCTATAACTACAGTATTAATACCCAAGACACTAAAACATGAAGAAATAGAATTCCCCACAGATTGGAAATTCCCTAAGCTTGTAAATCCAGCACCTCTAAGAAAATTAGAAATATATGAGATAACCCAAACATCTGAAGGAGACATATATATTAGCATGCTAAATAGATCTACTTCTTCTTCAAGTTTAAGCTCAAGACAACCAACACCAATCTCTAACCCTAGAAGATCAGTGGATAACTTAAGATATAATCTGTGAAGAGTAGACTTTGAGCTAAGAATTCCATAACCAGTTTATGAACCAGAAAATACAAATTTAGAAACACAATCTGAAATTGAAAAAGAATTTCAACCTTCATATTATCACTCTATTAAGTCACAACTTAGAGTTATAAAAAACAAAGACTTTCAGATAAATAAAGACTTATTAAGAAAAGAATTTATGCTAAAAACACATGAAAATGAACGATAATGGTTTTTTACCACCTTTTATGAAGAAGAACAATCAGAAATAAGAAAATAATGGTACAAACAGATGGAACAAAAAAGAGAAAATATTTATTTCTTTACATGGTTTAAGATGTATACATTTAATAATGAGATATTCAACCCATTTGCTGAAAATCATCCTTTAGTAAATACAACTACAACAAGAACAAAAAATTGGCTTTGTAAAAATAACAAATGTATAACATCTATACATCCTCCCTTAGAAGAAGTAAAAATTAAGATAGGAGAAGACGAAATTATTGCTTCCCCTCTTAAGATATTAGATCCACAAGATAATAAAGGAATACAAAAATACAGCAACAAAATAATTATACTAACAAATATTACATACAGTAAGCCAACAATTACTAGAATAGAAAATAATATTGAAGATAATACAACAAAAAGAACATCTCCTTTAAGTGAACAATAGCTGGATCCACAAAGATCAGTCTTCAAACATGCAGACATATCTATAGAAAAAGCCAAACCTATTAAGTTAGGAAACTCTGATAAAGACCTTTTAAAAAATAAATAAACAATTCAGAAAAACTAAACCTAGAAGATAAAGGAAAATCTAGCACCATAAGGATAAATGCTATAACTAAATTAGAACAACAATATCAAGATACTGAAGACACAACTTTAGCCAAAATTAAAAGACATTATAAGAATAATAGAAAAAATTATTATCCAAGACCTACCTTACCAGATTTACAATTTGAGGAAATACTCTTTTCAGTAACAAGTTATGATGGAAAATCTATCTACAAATGGAATCTAGATGGACAAAATGAATATGAAATAATGAATTATATGTAAGAAATGATGATGGCTATTACAGCCTATCGTATAGAAAATAATAATGATGAAAACATTTTTTACATATTAGTTCAAGGATTACAGGAAGTTTGAAAGGATGGTGGGAAAACATTCTTTCAGAATAAGATAGAAAAGTTATAAAAGAATATTATAAAACAAGAAGGAACCCAACCACAGGTCAAGAAGAATTAGTCTTAGACAATTTATCCTAATTAATTATGCCATAATAAAATCATTTGTAGGAGAATCAATATAGATACAAGAACGATACTTAGTAGAACTAATGAACCTAAGATGCCTTACATTAGCTGACTTTAGGTGGTATAAAGATAATTTTATTCCTAAAGTATTTCAAAGACAAGATGGAAACTCATATTCTTGGAAAGAACGCTTTATAGCAAGAATACCGAAACTTTTTGCAGAGAAAGTTGAGGATGAATTAAGACAAAAATATAATGGAACGATAAAATATGATCTAATGACATATGGAAACATTATTAATACAATAAATATAGTAGGATTAAGATTATGTAATGATATGAAACTTTAGAGAAAAATGTACTTGGATAAAAAGTTAGGAAGAATGGAGTTATGAGATTTTTATGAACAATATGGATTCGAAAATATACGAGCCTCTTCTAAGAGAAAACCTGTTTATAAGAAAAAATCTAATTATGAAACAAAGCCCTATAAACCTACAAACCAAAGATATAAAAAATATAGAAAATTCTCAAAGAAACTATTCGGAAAACCCTGTAGGAATAAATTTCAACCTCAAGATAATAAAAAACTTAATAACAAAAGGAATATTGTTTGTTATAAATGTGGCCAATTTGGACACTATCCTACAGAATGTAAAACAGAAAAGAAAATAAAGAATTAAATATTAGCAAAGAAAATAAGCAAAATTTGTTAAGAGTATTAATAAATGATGATATCTCTTCTGAATCTGAGTATATTTCATAGGACGAAGAAGAATATCACATTTATCAAATACAATAAGAATCTAATTCAGACATTTCAGAATCCGAATCCAGCCTAGAATGTTTAGGACCAGGATTATGCAATTGTGAAAATTGTGTAAAACAAATAAAAGTTATATCAAGAGAAAATTTACAATTTTTGGTAGATATAATAGATAAAATTGAAGATAAAGATGTTAAAAGACAATATTTATTAAAGATAAATGACCTATTAGATCAAGAAGACAAAGAAAAGGAGAAACCTCCACCATTATTAATGAAAGACATTTTATAAAGAGTTGAAAAAGAAAAAACACCTTCAGCTAATATAAATGATTTGCAACAAGAAATAAAAATAATTAAAGAAGAACTTAAACAATTAAAAGAAATGAAATTAATAGAGAATTAGATATATTAGAGATTAAAGCTCATCTAGAAATACAATTACGACAAAATATTGATGCCAAAGAACAAATAGAAGAAGAAATCCTTGAAGAAAAAAAAAGAATTACATAAAGAAATTAACCAAGAAAAATTTATATAACGAATATCCAAAATAACCTACTAGAAATGATACTGCCAGATGAACTTAGTAATAAATAATGAATATACTAGAACTTTAGTAGTATTAGTAGATTTTGGAACAGATATGAACTGTATCCAAGAAGGACTAATACCTACTAAATATTATAAAAAAACTTCAAAAAGCTTTTCGGCAGCCAATAACTCTAAACTAAACATTAGATATAAGTTATCTAACACACACATTTGTAATAAAGGAATATGTTTTAAAAACATCTTCATGTTAGTCAAAGACGTAAATGACCCAATCATCTTAGGAACCCCATTCTTACAGCAAATAATACCTTTCATAGTAACATTGGTAGGCATAACTACAAAAGTAGGAGGCAAGAATATTTGTTTTGAATGGATAAAACTATCTACAACAAGAGATATAAACTTATTACAAGAAGATTATATTTATAGCATAAATAGGATCAAGAGAAAACAAAACCAGATAAAATACTTACAAAAAAGAATTCATTATAAAAGAATAGAGGAACAAGTAAAGAGCTCAGTAATACAAGAAAGAATAAAACAATTACAGCAGAAATTTGAACAAGAACTACGTGCAGATGATCCTAATGCTTTTTGGAATAGGAAAAAATATGAAGTTACTCTGCCATATGAAAAGGATTTTAATGAAAAAGAAATTCATACTAAAGCCAGACTGATACAAATGAATCAAGAATTACTAGAATATTGTAAGAAAGAAATTCATCAACTTTTAGATAAAAAACTAATAAGACCCAGTAAGTTCGCATAGAGTTGTGCAGCTTTTTATGTTCAAAACCATCCCGAGATAGAACAAAGAGCTCCCAGATTAGTTATAAATTATAAGCCATTAAATAAGGCATTAAAATGGATTAGATATCCTATTCCTGATAAGAAAGATCATATAGGAAGATTATCTAATGCAGCTATATTTTCAAATTTTGATATGAAATCAGGATACTATCAAATACAGATCAAGGAAGATGATAGATATAAAAACAGCTTTTACAGTCCCCTTTAGACATTACGAATGGAACATAATACCCTTTGGATTAAAAAATGCACTATCAGAATTTCAGCAAATAATGAATGAAATATTTAATCCTTATACACGATTCACTATAGTGTATATAGATGATATTTTAGTGTTTTCTAATTCGATAGAACAACACTTTAAACATTTACAAGAGTTTTATGAAATAATTAAGAAAAATAGATTAATTGTTTCAGCTACAAAAATGAAATTATTCCAAGTTAAAGTCAAGTTCTTAGGATTTGAGATATATCAGGAATGCCAAAAATTTCGTCCAGTTCTAGGACAAGGAATTCTTGGACCACCAAGGCTGACCAACGGACTCATCGCCCAACTTAGGGACTTATTGCTGGGACCACCTTGCTGACCAACGAATTCACACCTCGTGGTGCTATCCCAGGAACAATTCATGGAACTTATCAAGCCAATCCACTGGGCGGAGAGCCTCACTTTGTTTTAGGTCATGAGTGAGTGTTCCCAGTTTCATATGGCTCTGATACCATAAAAGAGGCAGGATTGTAAGAGGGAGAGAGATATAGCTTAAAATATGAACAGTTTGTTGTTAAAGTTGAGTAATTACAAACTTACAAAATATACTTCGATCAAATTCTTCAAATCTTACAGAGAAGAAAGAAGAGTAAATTTTGAACGATACTTACTAATGAAAATGAGATGCCTTTTATAGGGAAGGTTCTCTTACGTTTGTATTACATCTTAATTGAATCTACATTTCATTTACTATTCTTTTTTACTTTTGACAACTGACTGTCAGAGAATCTTTTGCTTTATGTCTACTTTATTTCTCCTTGCTTTATTGAATGCAAATCCTTGTTAGAATTGTCAGCACTTCAGATTGAATGCCATATGTTCTTAAGTTATTATTACTGAATGTCAGCACATTCTGATGAGTGCCATTTGGCTGTAATATGAATTCTTCGCTGAACTCAATCCCAAAGCAATTGTCTTCATTTTCCTACTCATAATTTGAGGAGGCTCCTGAGGATGATCCTGCTTAGGAAGCAAATTCCTGTAATTTTTTTTGCAAACTATACAGGATCTGATATAGCTATAAGATCTGTATCCCTCCAATATTGCTGGTGGCAGGATTTGTTGTATTGGTCCAAGAGCCAATACTAGAATAGCAATTAATTCATTACGAACCTTTTATATAATTAGAAAATTATTATCAATTATTTAATAAATTGATATTATTATTTTGTAATTGATAAGATAAATTTGTTAGATCTAGTTGTTTATACCAAGTGTTTACGTTACAAGCATGAGTTTTAAAATTGTTAAAACATTTAAGCTTGCAAACAAGCAGAAACAAAATACATAGGCAAATAACTTACTGCTAGAAAGAAAGGTAAAATCGATAAGATTTTTACATATATCTTGTAGTCACTTTAGTCTTGTAATATACTCTCCAACCAAGTCTACTGACCACCTATTCTTTGGGAAGTACCAATCCAAGGAACTTATGGTGAATGGGCTTCGTGACTGGCATAAACTAGATATGAAAGAAAATAATTGATAAATTTCAAAGTAAACTACAAATACTTCCCTTTCCCTTCAAGTATGGCGTATAGAATTCTATGAAAGCACTAAAAAAAACTCACTTTTGACTTAGTGTTTTTCGCTCAAAAAGTTGATGTACTCTCAAGGTGTTTTCTCTTTAATAATTTCGGCCAAAAGGAGTGTGGGAGTTAGGTTATATTTATACTAACCTAACCCAAGGTCATTCTTTTAGATTCAAAAATATCATTATCTAAAACTTTGTGATTCTACACGCCTACTAGGGAGAATAGATAATCAAATAATCAAATTAATTTATTAATTAATAATTGTATTATTCAATTGATAAAGTTATATTTTATTTAACTCTTAAATAAAACATATGGAGCTTTCTAATTGGTCATGCTTGAATATAAAATTCAAATAAAGAAGTTTATTTAATTAAATCACTTCGACTTAATTAGTCTCCTATTGAATGTAAGTTACTTAAAAAATTAAAAATATTTTAATTTCTAATCTTTTATTCACTAGGATAATTAAGATAATTATGAGGGAATCAATTCCTCTCGTTTTGGGTGTGTATCTCTCCATCACATGGAGAGGAGGTTGTCTTATAAGTTTGAACAATTCAAACTTTGCAACAATATTAGGATAAATAAATAATTAAATTAATTTTATCCTAATAAGATGATATAGCCGAAATTTCAAATTAAGTGGGAATTTTATTTTATTTTAAGCAACTTCTTAAAATAAAATATTTAAAAAATTCAAATATTTATTTTAAAGTGGTTAAACCAAAATTAATTACTAAGATAAAGATTGTCCTAATTGAGACAGCACTTGTCTTACTTCAAATAAACATTTGTCTTAAAATTCTACTGTCTAATTAAAATAACACTTGTTTAAATTAGACAATTAATGTGAGAATTATTTTTAATAAAAATGTTTCTCACATTTTCAAGCATGATTAGGATAACATTTGTCATAAAATAACGCTTTGTCTAAATTAAAATAACTCTTATCTTAATAAAGATATTAGCTGAAATACTATTAATTAACTTCATCTTAAATCTATTACAACTTAATGTAAATTGAATTCCCCAAAGTTAGGTGGGGAATCCGTTTGGACATAAGAATTTCAAGCTCCAATAAACTTGAGATTATGTTAATCTCATTAAGATAATTCTATTTTATTGATCATGAAGTCATTTCACCAAAGACTCATGATTGCACTCTTAATAATTTCTAAAATTATAAAAAGTCAATGTTGAATATTGATTTGTCCAGTTTGCAAACTTAGTGTTTGTGAACCCTCGTAATCATCCATTGACCCAATGTAAAATAACTGTTTTAGCCCTTATGTCAATTTTGTTTCCTAGTCTCAAATTTCATGGCTAGATAATCTTTTAGAACTTTTTTAAAATGATCTTGAAATGATGAGTAGCTAATTCATCATTTCACTAGGCTCATATATGTATCTTGTCTTCTTGAAATTACCAGAAGTGATGTAATGCTACGAACTCCATTTCCTGTATTTATGTTCTCAGATGTTCACTCTCATTATGATTCCAACATACAGATTCTTGACCAATGTCACACAATAGTCGTACCTATAGTATATCAAAGATCATAATGGTTATGAATACAAGTTATAATCCATCAAGATTTCGGTTTTTCCTAGCGAATGTAATGTGTGTGAGTTCAAGTTCAAAGTAACGGTATTGATTGAACTTAATATCTCACTTGATTCCAATTTATTTAATAGTGCCATTACCTGAATTCTACTATTTCAATTATGTGAGATTCATCATTCCCTTAAAAAAGAATCTCATTCTTTCTATGGAGGTAATCCGAACACTACAATCTTAATTGAACAGAGTAACTAGCTTTATTAAGTGATTGTGAATCCATTTTTAGATTCATTCAAAGATATATATATATATATATATATATATATATATATATATCCTTTTATATAGCTTTTACACAAATGTATTTTGGTTTATTAGAATATAGGAACCTTAATAGCTAGAAAATAAAGCTTACACAAATGAACTCTTTATTTATTAATATTAAAATGTATTTACATTAGATTGAGGAATATAACTTGCTTTCCAAAGCCACCTATTCCCAACAAAATTCCAAATAACCTCTTATAAATTTGATTTTAACAAGTATTTTTTTATATTTTTAATTTTGAAAATTAACGGCTCCAACTTTTAATACATTGAAAATAGTCAATTATATTTAAAAGGTCACAAATATATGAGCTTTAATTAAAATTTTAATTTCACAAAATTATCAAATTAAAAGAATTTTACTTAAAATTTCTTGAAAATTTTAATTCAATTGATCTATTTTTCTTTTTATTTTTTAATGAGTGGAATGAATTATTTGCTATATGTTAAAAATTTAAGCAATAAATTATTAGAACAAAAACCATATAAAACCATTTATAGAATGATGAAAAATGAGAAAATTATTTACAAGCCTAATTAAAATTACTCTTAATTATTTAAATAAATTATGTGTATAATAAAAAATTTTTCAAAAGAATAATTTTGTTTTTCTCTCTCCCATTGATTACTTTGTAGTTAGGAAATCTTTTGTTCTTATATGGCTTTCACTTCTCCAATCCAACCAAAAGTTTAATAAGACATAAAGCCAAAAAAAAAATTTTAATGGAAACAAACTAAAAATAAATAAATAGGGGCTTAAAGGGGGTAAGAAGGCCTATATAAGGAAAAAAAATGACACGAGATTGTAAGTAAAAAATGTGATGTGAAAATTATTATTGGTTGATATGTAAAATAATCAGTATATACGTAAAATAGTTAGGCTAAATAAGACAATTAACTACCACATCATTAAAATTTTAATGGAGGTTATATGGAAGGACCAAATTGGAACTTTAAAAAAAATATAAGGATAACATTGTTTAAATTGCAAATAGGAGAACACAATTGAAACTTTTTGTATAATAGGGGGACAAGTGTAATTAAGTCTACCTATACCATTTCCTTTAATACCTAAATAAACAGTGTGGTACAATTTGACTAAATTATAATAGTTGAGTGTGCAATATGATACAATTAATAGATTAGGGAGAACATTGTAATGACAAGTAAGGATGTGTAAATTTCCCAAAAAAGTAACAGTGAATTTATTAAGTGATTTTGATTTGAGAAAATTTTAAGTAAACTTGATTTGTTAAATATATGTAGACTAAATCAGTTATAAATGAATATATATACATTTTAGAGGTTGGTCCCATTTATGTCAGAGGTGGGCCTCACCTTTGAAATGTATATATGTTCATTTATGATTGATTTGATCTACACATTTTTTATAAATCATAACAACTTAAGAATTTTTCTTTTGATTTAAGAGCCCTCAATAATATGATCAAATAATGCCATTTAGATTATTTTTCCACCTTATTGTCCAACGTATCCACTAGGATCCACCTCTAACATATTTATATGTTCATTAATAATTGGGTTGAGCTATACATCTTTTATAGATCATGCCTACCTTAAATTTTTTCCTTGCGGCTGTCAATTTAACTATCACATATTTCAACCCCCATTTCTTCCTACCACGAAAAGCAAATGTAGGGCAAGACCTTGTCTGAATTTCTAGTTTTGAAACCATAAGAACCCATAGAGAGAGAGAGAGAGAGAGAGAGAGAGAGTGTGTGTGTGTGTGTCAATTCAACTATCACACATTTCAACCTCTATTTATTTCTACCACGCAGAGCAAATGTAGGGGAAACCAAGTTTGAATTTTCGGTTCTGAAACCATAAGAACCCACAAAGATACAAACTTGGAAGAAAAATAAAGAGAGAGAGAGAGAGAGAGAGAGAGAGAGAGAGAAATTTACAGAGTTGTAAACTTGTCTTTGTGAGGCATCACGATAGTATTGTTAGGAACTAGAAAAACTTATGAAAGAGATATAGAAATTGAAATATATATTTCAATTGAAGAATAACCTTGACTATTATATAGTCTTACATAACAAATTGGAACAAGAAATAAATTGCCCATGTCTAATAAATCCTACGAACGTGGTAAGACAAAATCAAACAAACATGAATCCTTTTTGAGTGGTTTAATAATCACATAAGCTAGCCGTGCTTGTGTGCCACAGTTCACTAACTCACAGTACTAACCTTTGTGAGCTCTCTAAGGAAATGAAAACGCATATCTATGTGCTTACTATGATCAAGCATTATTGGGTTCTTCGAAAGTTTGATTATAGAACTATTATCATAACAAATAATAGTTTACTTGCCATTATTCTGAATTAGCTTTCCCAACACCTTTTTCAACCATATTGCCTGGCATGCACACAAAGCTACAGCAATAAGCTCTGTCTCTATGGTAGATAGACTTACTACTAATTGCCTTTTTATGAACAAGATACTGCTCCTGAACACATAACCTGTGCTCTTTCTGTCTTCTAAATCTCTAGATAATCATTGATAGTGTAAGCAAAAAGTTCATCATTTCCTCCGTTCCTATAGAAAATTCCAAACCCAATTTTTCCCTTCAAATATCTCAGCACCCTTTTTGCCACTTGTAAGTGAAGCTTAGTAGGATTCTCCATATACCTACTAATAAGACTCACCATAAAATGCCTTCTTTAACTTATAAACCTTCTGTTCATTTCCTTTTTGCAAATAACCATGAGGTTGCTCCACAAAAACTATTTCATTCAACTCACCATGTAAAAATGCAGATTTCACGTCTATCTAATAGATAGTCAATCTTTTTTAAGCTACAACTGTTGCAACCAAATGAATTGTCTCCATGCACACTACATGTGCAAATACTTCTATATAGTCTACCCCATGCTATTGAGCATACCTCTTCACTACTAGTCTAGCCTTGTATTTATCTACTTATCCATTTTCATTATATTTAGTTTTAGAAACCTACTTCACTCTAACCTTGTTTCCTTCTTCAAGTAACTCCGTCAATTCCCACATGCCAATTTTTTTATTGCTTAAATTTCCACATCCATGGCTCTCCTCTATTTCACACTTTTAATGAAATCTTCAAAGTGAATAGGATCAGTAGTTACAAACATGGCCAAAGGAACTTCATTATCTTCTTTAGAAAGTCATTCTCTTGTTTCAGAGTCTCTCATCCAAACTAGTGGTCCTTTATTCCTCCCTTAATTCAAGCTAAGAGTGATTTCTTTGGCTAGAGAATTAGAGGAAAAATTATCCTATTTCTCTTCTATATCAATATCATGATCATATTCATTCCCCTCTTCATTCTCATCAACCCTAACCGCTTCCTCCTCACGATCTCCCGATTCCAGATCACACACAATGGCTTCTTCATACTTCTTATCCCAATCCCAATTCTTGTCTTCTTCGAATGCAACATCCTTGCTTATTACAATCCTTTATGAAGTTGGGTCATAAAGTATATAAGCCTTCGACGTCTCACTAACTCCTAGTAGAACACAACTCAAGCTCATATCATCTATCTTAGTTATTTTACTGTCAGGCACATGAACATGAGAGATACATCCAAAAACTCTAAAATACTCAACCAAAGGCTTGACTCCACTCCAAACTTCTTATGTGATCTTATTTCTCACGACAATGTTGGACTTAGATTCAAGACATCCACCGTCCAATTGACTACTTCAGGCAAAAAAGTTTTGGGAATTTTCTTTTTAAAAGCATGCTACAAACCATATTCATAATGGTTCTATTCTTTCATTATGCAACTCTATTCTGTTGCAGCTTGTATGCAACTAGCAATTGTCTTTGTATACCAATTTCATCACAAACACTGGTGAACTCTTGTGATGTAAACTCTCCTCCCTGATCAATACGTAAGCCTCCAATAAACGAGTATGTTTCTTTCTTAACACGAATTTTAAAACTTTTGAAAACAAAAAAGTCTTCTAATTTCTCTTTCAAGAAGTAAACCCATGTTTTTCTACTAAAGTCATAAGTGAAAGTGACAAATACCTTTTCTTACTACTAGGGATACCCTTGATCGGTCCACAACTATTAGTATATATTAAGTGAAGAATTTGTGAAGGTCTCCATGTGCTTTTCTTTTGAAATGAGTCCATTTATTGCTTCCCTGTCCAGCGGTCCTTGCATAGCCTTAAGGGAGACTTAAACTGTGGTAAACCATTTACCATACTCTTATGCTTAAGAGTCTTTAAGCCCTTAAAGCTCAAGTGTCTATATCTACAATTCCAAAGTTGCACCATATCTTTTGTAATTATGTTGAAACAAGTAGAAGCTATATGCTAAGATATAGCATGCAGTATGAACATTCGATTTAAAGACATATTTATATCCATGATTAAGCCTTTCTTAGGATGAAACACCTTACACTTTCCACGTTGAAACATAATGGCAAGCCTTTTTTCTTACAATTGCCCAATACTCAACAAATTGTTCTTCAGCTCTGACACAAAATACTCTTATGATGATCTATGCTATTCCATTCACCTGTAGCCTTACGTTACCCTATCCTATTATTACCATGCTTGAGTTGTTACCAGCGTCAAAGGATCTCCGAAACTTTCATCAAAATATGAGAATTATTCCTTCTTCCCACATATATGATTTCTACATCCCAAGCCAAGGAACCACATATCTTCTTTATTGGCCTTATTCGTATCCATGTAAGCCATCAACATCATGTCTTCTAGAGTCTCTGCATAGCTGGTTGCTTTCTCCTTGCTTGGACATTCCCATTGAAAGTTCCCTAACTTATGACAATCATAGCACTCCACTGTGGCTTTGTCAAAGCTTTTCTACCTCTTCCCTTTCCTCTTCCTCCAAAACTTCCATGATCTCAACTCCTTCCTCCATATTGATCTCCACTAGTAATCTTCAAAGCATGTTCTTCATCAACATGAAAACTCATGCGTTGTTCATACATAAATAGGCTACTTTGCAACTCATTAATGGTCAAGGTGTCTGTATACTTAAACTCCTCAACATAATCAAATTTAGGGGTCATGGATCATAAAATCTTTTCAACGATAGCAATAACTCCCTTATCCTTAGCATTTGCTTTCATCTTGTTGGCTATGGTAAGTTTCCAAGTAAAACACACATTCATAGATTCTCCTACCTTCCGTGGAGAATTTCAAACTCTTTTCAGAGAGGTTGCAAGTGTGCACACTTGACTCGTGTTGTACCTTGATATTTCTGCTTCAAAGAATCCCATATGTTTTTCTTGTATCTTTTTTGAGGATTGTCTCCAGGATCGAATGATCTAATGCTTGAGATAGATAGTCTTTAATTTTTATCTTCAATGTTCTTTTTCTTTGCATCTGTGAGAAAAACATGTTTTGCTACTGTAGGAATCCCATTCTCCACCAAGCTTTAATAATCATTTGAACAAAAAGTTTTCCATCAGCATCGCTTAACGATCATAATGCCCATTAAATTTTGGAATTGCTGGCTGCACAAATGAAATCTCTATCATCATACTTTGATTACTACACATGTAGAAGACTACTGCTTTTAATTTTAAATATATCCTATGATAAGGCTGTGATATCGAATGTTAGGAACTAGAATAACTTATGAAAGAGGTATAATTGGGAGAAATCTATACTTCAATTAAAGAACAACCTTGACTATTATATAGCCTTACATAACAAATTGGAGCAAGAAATAAACAGCCCACGTCTAACAAATTCTAAGAACGTGGTAAGACTAAATCAAACAAACATAAATCCCTTAAGAATAGGAACTTATTGATTGGATGAGAACAAACTTAACGTCTAGAATAAGAAAACCTAACAAGTATTTTACTGAAATGCTTGCAACATAGATGACGAGATGATGGTTTTGAAGTTCAATAAAAGAAAATAAAGAGAAAGAAGGCATCAAAAGAATTATGTTTTAAATTGAAATCACTGGTATGGACTAGATAGTAAAAAAGAGATAAAGATGGCTTGAAGAGCTAACAAAAACAAATTAATGTTTAAAGCAAAGCCATTTTGTGAATTGCAACTCTTCATAAATATGTGCAATTTTAATCATATCTTTAATACTATATAAGGGATGAAACTCTTTTAATTGATAAAGTAGAGGATGTGTTAATTAACGGAGGCAAAGGATGTGAGTGATATATCTCTATCTAAGGTAAAACCCCAAAATCCTTTTCTTAAAGTCCCTGGGGTTCCCAATTTCAATCGAATCAATGGCCAATTAATTAAAAACATTAAGCATAGATAGAGAAAGTAATCAGTAACATTCACTAATATCAATGGGGAAAAGAATCAAATCAAATTACACATGGGTTTTAATTATAATCCTTTATAAAGAAATCTACTCCATTAAAGGAGTTGTAAAAACAAGGTTCAAGGCAACAACCAACATCAATGAGTTCTAAGAAAGAAAAGAAAATAGATTTAAAATAAAATAGTTGAAATCCCAGAAATCTCGTTCTCTTTGCTTCTCCCTTTCAAAAGCCTCTCTGTGGTCGTCGCTCTTGATTTCCCAACTTAGTTTCTTTTTCTCTGTGTTCAAAAGTACTTTTTCAGCTAATTTTTTAGACTTTTATTGTATTTAATGCATATGGCTATGACTTTAGAGTGCTAGAGCCACGGTTTAGATGGTTGGGGTGCATATATGAAGTTGACCATTAGCGCCGCAGCTCTAGCCTTTCGAGAAAATGGCTGGTGCCTACAACACTTGGGCATCATGTCCTTGAGTGATGAGCACCGTGGTGCCCTCTTTTCTTGGTTTTGGCCTGCATTTTCTTCATATGACACTATGGCTTACTGTGGCCAGGGGCTGTGGCTCCATGCTTTCTGGATTTTGGCTTAGAGAAACTCTAAGTGCTCTATACTCTACTGTTACCTTGTCTTACATGAAAACACTTAGAAAAACCAATCATTCACTTAAAAATTCATAATAATAATACTAATTCATTTACTTAAGGCTTCAACATTTAAGTAAATTCGTAGTTATCAAATACCCCTAAACTTGAGCTTTTGCTCATACTTGAGCTAACAATGCATACAATAATGAATTCATGGCAAGGTACTTCCTTTTGGGGATTGATCATCCTACATGCCTCAGCAGTTTCACCTGTTTCCTAGCTCAGAGAAAAATCAAAATATCATACAGTTGTAGTATTTCAATTCATATGCCAAATTCCCCTACTTGAACTAATTACGTGTATGTGGTCACTGGCACCTAGTTATATACTGCTCGGATCAGTTTATACAGGCAAGATTGACTTAAAAATAATCTAAATGAGAATGTACTTCTTAAACTTCATATGCCTATTCTCAAATCAACTCTCCATTAATGTAGTACAAACACACCACCAAATATTAAAAGAACTTAATAATAGCTTGTAATATTCAGCTTAGGTTAATGGTAGACAAAGAAAGATAAGGAACTCAAAGCAAGAAAATTTCACACAAGGTCAAATTACTTGATAAGGTCACCAGTATAAGGTTCATATTGCTTGATCCCAATCCAGCTACTCACTCATATAGATGCTACACTCATCTTCGTTAATATCGGGCAGGTCGTAGTAACTGTTTATGGTGCTGCAGTCAATTGAAACATGTTTTTTACACACAAAGACACTAAAGTGGTCATGCTCATATGTATTCACATAGAACTTGCGCACCACTAGCAACACAGCAGCCTGAGGCTGTGCAGTAAATAGTTCTCACTTCCTGTTGGTGACTTGAAGGCTAATCTCAGTAGCATGAGTAACTTAAATTCCTCACTTCTAAATCCCATTCTTTTTAACCACATAATTTTTATACCTTTCAGTAGTTGCTAAACTGATAAATTTCTTGGAATCAAAGTTAGTGAAACTGGATGCCTTATACCTCTTTGGCGCCATAATATACCAATAAAAGGAGTTATCTAGCAATAACACTATTTGCAACAAACCTGACATCAGAATTATCAAAGTATAAAAATAACAATACCAAAGCAGAGCACAATATTATCTGATCTTAGAGTGACCACCCAACAAAGTGCAACAACAACAATGCAGTTATGAGTATGTAATAGGAAAATCAGCAGAATCACTTAGATACCAAACACAAATAATGAAGTGCACAAAAGAAGAAAAGAGGAACAAGATACCCACAATAAAAAATGCCTCAGTTTCGCACCCAAGAATCAAGAATCTTGCCCAATATGGTTTTTCACCCACAAAGAACCTTCACTACCCAAAATATTGAAAAATCGGCACTTATATGTGATGCCCAAGATGGAATCGTACTATGGGTTAAAGGGGACACTTGATTTGATGGTGATTAGAGGTGAACTCATGGTGAAGAAGTGGTAAAGAGGCTGGGCAATATAGTGGAGGTTAAAAATCAACACTTACAGGTGATGCCCATGACAGAATCATACTTGGGGTCGATGGCACCGCGGTGCTTAACCTTAAATTTCTAGAAATTCCTAGCCCAGCCTTTTTTTATTAATGTTTCTAGGCTACGACTCAAGGTCTGTGGCACCTCAGCACCAAGTGGAGTACGCCGCAATGCCAACCCTTGGAATTTAACCTCTTAGCTTCTTCACAGGCGCCGTGGCCTTAGTTGCTAGGGCTACTCAGCCAGGCCTATTATCAGCTGCATTGCACAAAACTAGAAAAATTCTGTTGCATGTGCTCGAATCACTTAGGCTCCCTGTATTCTTTCATAGAAACACTAGAAAAAAAAAAACACTACGACTCAAAACAAAGAAAATGAGACAAAACACATGAAACAAACGAAAAAAATGAGAAACAAAAGTATTGAAAACATGGGTTACCTCCTAAGTAATACTTGGTTTATAGTCCTCAACCTGACTTTCTTAGATCTAATTTAGATTTAGCCAAATTGATTGAGGATCTTTGATGATCATTAGGTCCTCCCCAATATTTCTTTATACATTGGCCATTTACTGCAAAGATCCTATTAGAGCTTTCTTCAACAATTTTCAAAGCTCTATAAGGAAACTCCTCAGTGAGGAGAAATGGTCCTGACCACCTCGACTTTAGCTTACTTGGGAACAACTTTAGTCTTGAATTGTAGAGTAACACCCATTGCCCAAGCTCAAACTAGCCTTGCACCAACTTCTGGTCATGTGATATGAGAAAATATACCACACATATTCATAGGTTTTATTATGCAAACCGAGAATGTTTTATATGCTTTTAATGTTATTATTAAAAAATTTTAAGTGCTTATTATAATATCAATTGATTTCCTATTTTATACATTTATAATCTTTTTCCTATTTTGGTAATGAAAGGAGCTACTTGAAAAAGATCAAAACACATCACTTTCAGAGCCCCAAAAATGCACATTTTATAGGGCAAAAAAGGCCAGCATAGCACCAGACATCCTAAAACAAATTGGAGCATGACTGATTAAAACGCATAGTACAACCATTACTAGATATGAGCAGACACACAGTGTTTTATACCCTAATCAAAATGCATAGCAACACAGCTTCTTTGTGTCCAAAACGCTACAATTTTGGGGTGTTGCTACTGCTAGGTTTAAGTTCTTATTAGAGGGAATTCTTTGGACATTCTAGATTGGTTGGGGAATGAAAGCTAGCACCTATTTGCAACATAAAATGAAAGAGATTCGTGAAGAAATTCTAAAGGAGGAAGCTTACATTCTGAGACGAATAGAAGTCTACCTTCACTTGCCATTAAAGAGTGCTTTATTTATTATTCTCTATTTTTCTGAACTTGAGTTGTTGTACTTTTATATCTTATGTATTCCATGATAAATTTCTATTTTGGTTTATCTACCATGAGTAGCTAAATCTTTATTTTAGGTTTGGGATGCAGTCTTTGAGGTTTCTAGTATGATTTAGAACTAGTTATGGATGATATTTTTATTTGCAATTCAATAAATCTATTTTTCATGCTTGCAATTAACTGGCCATTGATTTTTTTTCAGACATTGAATGATGGAGTGAAAGTGGAAGTTCAATGTTAGTTGGTAGGTTTATTGAACCTAGGCAGTGCATTATAGAAATATATGCGCACCTTTGTAACTGTTGTTTCAGCTTCCATAAAGCATAATGAAGTTATATTAATCTTTGTAATCATGAAAGTAGATATAGAGTTAATATGAATATGGTTATTATACCTTGAAAAAGAGTAATGCATATATTAGGGAACCTAGTCTTTGCAAATAAGAGGATATTAAGAATTAGTAGCAATTTCATAACAGAGCTCTAGTGACGAAACTTATTCCTAGGATTCTATGTCATTGAATTTCCTTTACAATATTATTTTATCATTGCTCTAGTTATTGTTTGATTTTCTAGACAATTTGAGGAATTACACATTTTGGTACTTGAATTTCCTCCATGTGGATATGATACTCTTTCTTGCCCAATTCTGCTTATTTTGACCCATACACTTGTGGTATGATTTAGTCGCATCATCATGCCACTTCTTGGTCTTTTCATCATAAAGTTTGGCATTTTAATATGTGTGGAGACATAGCTCATCCATCTCGTTTAGTTATAGCAAACACTTATCACCAGTTTTGTGCAAATTAAAGTTTAGCTTCTTAACGGCCTAATATGCACTGTGTTCTAGTTCTACTAGGAATCGACATGTTTTCTAGAATACCAATTGGTAAGTGGACATCCTAATAAGAGATTTGTAAGCCTTTGGTAAGCCCATAGTGCATCATCTAGTTTCTTGGACCAATCCTTCCAGTTCAAATTCATTGTTTTCTCCAAAATCCTCTTTAACTCCCTGTTAGTCACCTCAATTTGCCCATTGGTCTGAGGCTGGTATGTAGTTGCTACCAGGAGCTTAACCTATACTTGGTAGAAGGGTTTCAAATTATTTGTTACAAAAGTGAGTGCCCCCATCACTAATGATCGCTTGAGGATGTCGAAGTGAGTGAATATATTCTTCTTTAAGAAGGAAATAACCACTCATGCATCATTGGTAGATAGTGCCACTACCTCAACCCACTTGGACACAATCAACTGCCACAAAGATATATTAATTCCTATAGGATGATACAAACGGCCCCATGAAGTCTGCCATACCTCAAATCTAGGCACGTGATCAACATAGAATTCTACCATTACGATAGCATTCTAAAAGCCTTCATGTAGACATATATACTTACAATTTAAGAGGATCAGACTGACTAAACTAATATGCATAAATGAAATAAAGAACCAAAGGAATTCTACAAAAATTTTGACAGAGTTTCCCCTAAATTTTCAACTTGCCCAAATACATATAATGATCAAATAAGGTGGACATGCCCACTATGGATTACAATTTGACCTCCATAACCATAACACAAAACCCATAACAAGATGAGCTATATAAGTTCCTAAGCTAATTGCCCATGACATCAAGGGCTCATTTTCTACAGTTTTTTTAGGGTAGAGCAGCTTTTTTTTTAAAAAAAAAGTGCTTTTGGTCGAAAGTCGTGTTTGGCAACAGCTTTTGACCAAAAGTGCTTTTTCACTAAAAAAAGTTGAAAAGCAGCTATTTTCAGAAGCTAAAAATTCATGCTTCTGGCTTTAAGCAATTTTGATTAGAAGAAAGAGAATATTTAAGTGACAAAAATACCCCTACAATGTTAACATAATTCCCTCCTGCCCCTGTAATTACGCTCGAGGACCTACTTTCCCAATTGATTGCCCTAGTCTGTTCTAGTGTGAAAATGCAGTTCCATTGTTCATCATCAGTAAGCCCCTCGCATTCGTCCATCGTTGCTTCGTCAGCATCTGTCGCCACATACATTCCGACATAATATCACCGCCTCAACAATCTCCCTATGCCGTTGACATCAGGTTAGTATCTGCTGTTCGACTGGTTTCACTTTGTTGGGTTGGGTTTGTTATGGTTTGATATGTGGTTGATTTTGCAATATGTGGTTGAATCTTGCAATATTTGGTTGAATATCTAGTTAATTTTGCAAACCCAATAGTGTGATGATAATGCTGATTCTTTGAAACTTTTGTAAAAGTTGGTTCTCTTGTTACATTTTCTTTCTGAGTTTTTCACATTTCTTTAATATATTTACATTAGATTTCTTAAGATATTTACAGTCTCTTGATTTATAATCTTCATATTTTTTTTTATTAAAGTGGACGAAACCCCTTAGTTTATATTCAAATAATGGCAGGTCTTACGGCCAGACAATCGTGGGTATTATTTCACAGTAGATTGACATATTGTGATGATTATCAGTTATCTTTGTTAAATGCAACACTTAAGATTTAGTTAGCCATACTGAATAACAAACTGAATAACATAAGATGATCTCTATTTTAGTTATCAAATGGAATCAAAATTGGTACACTGTTCAAAATTTATACACTAGACAAACAACCCATGGTAAATATTTACAAAATTTAACCTACTATACTAACACCCTACTTGGGAGAATATTATACCTTCTGGTGTGATGTTCCTATAGATTTGTTATTGTTTGTGCTTACTATTTCTATAAGTTAAAATGCAACCTTATTCTTATTTTTTTTGCTTACTATTTCTACATTGAATGCCCTCAATGAAGAGAATGCAAATTTCTGGTCTATTCGTCAACTCAGTTTAGTACATTTTCCAACTCATACACACTATGGCTCAAACAGTTGATATTTTTTGTCAATTTTTGCTTAGATCAAGTATAGCAGTGAGTTCAAACACTTATGCCCATCCCAGTACCTTGATTGAGAAAATTTTGTCAATGTTTTCATGAATTCATTTTAGATTTATATGTAACCTATAGGATACTTGTTTTTCTGATGGCTTCATCCTTCCTTTGAAATACACAACAATGGACACTTAAGATGAAATCTTATTTGCTAAGTCATAAGTTAATTGAAGGTCTCAATTTTATATATATGAAATTCTGAATTAGGTGCAAAACTTGGCATTTTCATTTGTAGACAACAGTGATCGTTAAAAGCAAAAATAACTAAATAAAAGAAGATAATGGTATATATCTCCCTTTGCTATTTTTAAGTATGGAACTATAAGTCTTTAATGGCAACACAAAAAACAATAGTTTAAACAGAGGTTAAGAAAAAGAGCATATGAAAGGAATTGTTTTTGCATATAGGTGTCATACCCCAAACTAAGCAATTGTTCTTGAACTTCTTGTTAAAGAGAGTAAGGACTTTAAAAAGTTTAGTAAAACAATGATGAGAGTACCTGTTCATATGGCCAAATTTACCACAAGCTTTGACATTGTGGTTTGTTGATACTTCATCCTCTTCCTCTAGTTTTGTTACCATTGATGTCCATTCTAAAACCATGAAAGAATAATCTACTATTGAAGTAATCTGAACATGATTCCACAATGACATTACTGGTGGTTGGTTTATTGTAAATAAAACATCAGTGTTTGTTTGGGAAATATTAAGATGACAGAATGAAATTTGGTAATGCAAGCATTGTGTCTAAATAGTTAGGCATTAGGTATTAGGTATTGTAATTTGAAGTTTTCAAATTCAAGTGTGTTTTAATAATAAGAAGTCTGGGTTTTTTTGTAAGAAATCTTAGGTTCAATTCTATATCATAAAAAGTACTTTTAATTTTCAATCTTCATAAGCAATGCACATTGAAGACATATAGATGAAAGTGAGTTCATAATTATCAAAACTAAGTAGGTCATATTAGAATAATTGTTAGGGTTTGGTTGGATTAGTTTATGCATGGTCTTTTTATATTAAGGACTAGCACTGTCTACTTTTGTCCCATAGATGCAGTAAGTTTTATGTGAACTGATGGCTATAAAAATTTATTTCTTTGGGGAGTTATATGGATGATGATTGTCATTATTGGTTCATTACTTGATTATCCATTGTTGGTTATGGTTGAATTATGATGTTAAGATTAGAATGTCATCAAAGTTACCTCCGAGAAGACCTATAGTGGGTGATACAGACAATGTAATTAAGTCTACGATTAAGGCAAAAATGGAATGATTCAAATACTAAGGCCTTCTTGAAGGTGTGTGTTGAGGAGATAGAAGCCGGTAATAGGCCTCACATACTTCACTAAAAAATGGTGGGCTAATGTTCTTCAAAAGTTCCATAGGCAGACGGGGCTAAATTATGACAAAAAAAAATTGAAAATAGATGGGATGGATTAAAATAAGAATTTGGCTTATGGGCAAGGCTAGTAGATAAAGAGACAGGGCTAGGATGAGATTCAATCAAGCAGATTATACTAGCAACACCTGCGTGGTGGGAGGCTAAGGGAAAGGTATATTTTGGTTAACTTCCATTAAAAGACATCTCAAAAGTTATGAAATTACTTATTAACTAATTTGTTTATTCACTTCTTTGTTATAAGAGTATCCAAAATATTTACAATGGAGGGATCTAGGTCCAAAATTCCTGAGTATGATGAAAAGATGCTTCCATGATGTCATTGCTACTAGGGCCTATGTTTTTAGGCCTCTAAGCCTAAATGATCCAATAGAAGAGGAATGGCATGAGGAAGAAGAAGATGATCCTTTTAATGAGCCTCCAGTTATACATAGTCACGGGGATAGTGCTAAACTACCTGTCGATCTAGTCAATGAAGGGCAAAGTCGGCATACTAACAATCAAGCACAAGGGGAAAAGGTCAGTGAGTAGAGCTAAAAGGAGTTTGGGTGCCTCACTACAACACTCACTTGATCGAATTCTAGATAATATAGAGCAGTTGTCTAACTAAACTACGCATATAATGGCTGATGATTCTACCAGCATAAGCAATTATTTGGAATTGTTGGACACTGTCCCTAAATTAAATGAATGGGAAAACAAATACTTCTTGGCTGTTAAAGTATTGGCAAAGCAAACAAACAAGGAGGCATTTGTTCATATCATGCATAAGTCACCTGACCATGTGTTAACTAGGTTAAACTTCTTCACATGGCTAGAAGTTAGTCATTATAAGTGATTTTAACGTAGTTTTCATTATAGGAAGTATGAAAACTTATGTTTTGGTGAATTGGATTGGATTTTTTTTTTAAACTTGTTCGATTGGTTGGTTGATGTTTGATTGTTTTTAACTTTTATGTTAACATGAATGCTTGGTATGTCAATTAATTGTTATGGCTTGGATTATTTGGACATTGCACATTAGTTTGTTATTTCAATGTAGCACCCATTGTTGATCAGTAGGTTGATGTTTGTTATGTTTATTTGTCCAGGATGAGTCATTCCTCAAACACCAATAGTGAGACTAGTTGTACTTCATCGGATAATACTATCTCTTTGCACACAGATAATAATGCTAGTTCAAGCATTTTGATAAATCAATATCTATGGTTAGAACATGTTACAACTGTTGCCATTGCATGTGAAAGAATGAAGTTTTTCAATAAGACTTCAAAGGGGACATCAATCCTTACAGGAACTGGATAGTTGGAAGAACTTAAAAGAGGACATCCAATATGTTTTTTTGAACAATTTAGGACGAGACAACATGTTTTCAACTCACTGGTAAAGGACTGAACTGACATGTATGGGTTTAAAGGAACAAACAGCATTAGCAAAGATGATGTTATTGCTATGTTTTTGTATATCATAGGCCATGGCTCATCCAGTAAGGAAATGCAGGAAAGATTTTAGCATTCTAGAGAAATAGTCTCCCAACAATTCCACTGTGTTTTAAAATGTGTTGGGAAAATGGGTACCCAAATTATTGGACCACTTGATCTGATGTTTGGGGATGTTGTTGAGTATATTGACATGATGATAGATATTAGTTGTATTTTAAAGACTGCATTTGAGCTATAGATAGGACTCATGTTGCCATTCATGCTTTTCAAGATGTAAAGCATAAATTCATTGGAAGAAAGGGAATTACAACAACAAATATTTTGGCTATTTATGTTTTTAATTTGTGTTTAACATATGCACTAGTAGGTTGGGAAGGTTCAGCCTATGATTCTAGAATTTTCATGGACACTGTGAACAGGCCTGATTCACAATTTCCACATCCACCTCAAGGTTAGTTTGTTTAAATTGGTAATAATTTTTTCCTATGCATCCACTAATCAATTTCTTTCTAACACACTGATCATTGTTTTAACAGGAAAATATTACTTGGTAGATTCTGGATATCCTACTTTTGAAGGATATCTAGGACCTTATAGAAACAATAGGTATCATCTTGCTCACTTCAGAGAAGCTCCACCATTTTGATCAAGAAATGAGGTCTTTAATTATTATCATTCAAGTTTGAGGTGTAGAATTGAAAGAACATTTAAGGTTTGCAAAGCTAGATGGAATATACTCCAAAACATGCCCAGCTACGACCTTCCAACTCAATTTGGCATTATATGGGCATAATTTGCATTGCATAACTACATACGCCGAATAGATACCGATTTAGACCTTTTTGACAAAGTGGAGAAACTTCGAGAATCACAGGAAGAAAATGACACAGACAATGAACAGACGGAAAGAGCCAGTGAAGAATTCATAAGAACAATGAAACACATAAGAGATTTTGTTCGAGATCAACTGTCTCAAACTTCATGCCCTTTCTAATATGTAAATATGGGATAACTTCATGCCCATTAATCAACTTTTGTACACGATGTTTATTTATAAATATATGTCACATTATCTAGTTTCATTTATTTCACCAGTTCAATTAAATAATATACATATATATATATATATATAGTAATTTATTTTAACAACAAAATTATCATTTACAAAAGTATTGTTTTTTTTTTTAAATTCATGTGACGCCATTAAATGATCATTCTAATCTTATTATAAATAATAAGTAAAAAAAACTTGTAATTATAGCAAATTTTCCACATATTTTAAATGACCATATTAATTTAATTAAAACATTACGTAAAAAAAACTTGTAATTATAGCATTTTTTCTACATATTTTAAATGATCATTTTAATTTAATTAAAAGAATAAGTAAAAAACACTTGTAATTATAGCATTTTTTCTACATGAATTACAAAAAAACACTTATTTTATGAAAAAAATATTTTCGAATAAATGTTAAAAAGCACCTTTTAAAATAAGTACTTTTTTCACCCAAACACATCAAGTAAAAGTGTTTCTACATACCCTTTTCAGTAATTTTACTTGCACAAAAGTACTTTTACATTTTTATATCCAAATATCACAAATCTGCATTTTCTACTAAAATCATTTCTACATAACTACATTCAAACACTAAATACCTACTTTTTTAAAAATTAGCACTTTTATTTAAAGCAACTGTTAAAAAGTAGAAGCCCATCCAAACACCCACCAAGTCTTGTTCCGTTTGTTCCCCAAGGAAACCTACCAAGCTTTAATGGTAGCTTGGTAGTCAGCACCGATTAACCTAAAACAATAAGAGAAAATGAGGGAAGTGAGTCATCTAAACTTAATGAGTAGGATTCCTCTACTAAGTTAACTCTCACTCAGCTTATAAATTGAAATATTTTAAAGACTAATATATATATAAACATCATATACTTATGAGAAGAAAATCCATATACTTATGATTAGAAAAATACATATGATTTGGGGGATGGATCTAATCACTCTTCACATAGGCAACTCTTCCAAGTAGCATGTAACATATATCATGTACACCTGTTTCCATGCCATGAGACTTGAACCCATCGTCTTAAAGTATCGGTGCCTTGGGACTCAAACCCAAGGTTTTATTGATCATCACATTTCCTTTCCATGCCATGGGACTCAAACCCATGGTCTTACAATATCGGTGCCTTGGGACTCGAATCCAAGGTCTTGATCATTGCTTTGGGACTTGAACCCAACATCTTAGCCAAATATAGTCCATGGACAATCCTTATGCTAGGTGCACTTAAGGTTACTCTATGGAAGCGTTAAGGGATCCACCCAAAAAGGTTTCATGTAACATATGAAAATAGTTTAGTACTTGTAAACCTTCCATGTAAAATAAGAATTAAATAACCATGTAAAAATGGGATTATACTTTTTATTTCATGTACGTACAAGTTGACCATATGAAAATAGTTTGCTTACATATAAGTTTAATTATGTAATTTAGAATTGTAATGCTATAAAATGCTAATATCATATACATAAGTAACGAAATGTTTCAAGGTTTGTATACCAAGTGCAAATTATAATCATGCATAAAATTTCACTTGTGAATGTTTAATAATATAAATTAATAGTAACAAATTTATATAATATATGAACATAAGACTTCTTCACTTTATTCTGCAAGAACAATCTTGCTACGAGGTTTGTGATCTCCCACAAAATCCTTTTTCAATAAGGTTGCATTTGCACTAACAAATACCTTCTTATCCTGGGTGCTATAGAAGTAGTATCCCTTAATACCCTTAGGATATCCTAAAATAAACATACCTCTGACCTTGGTTCCATATTTGTGGACACAAGCTTATACATATGTGTTGGATACCCCCAAGTTCGCAGGAGATATACACAGCAACCTTAGTGTCTTAGGTACTGCCTTTGATGGAGCAAAGTTTAGTAGGTATGCTGTTGTCTGTATACAATATGCCTAGAACAATTCTGGTAATGTAGCATAGGACATCATTGACCTCACTATTTCTAAAAGAGTCATATTCCTCCTTTCTACAACCTCGTTTTATTGAGGTATTATGGGTGCTGATAAATTGGAAACAATTCTATTATCGACCAGAAACTGCTTAAACTCTCTAAATAAATACTCACCACCTTGATCTGATCTAAGTTGTTTCAATGGTTTGCCCAACTATTTTTTAGCTTCGGCTTTGAATTCCTTGAACTTTTCAAAGAAACCATTCTTATTATGCATTAGATGCACAACACCATATCATGAGTAGTCATCGATGAAGGTTATGAAATAAACATAACCTCCTCTTGCTTGAATGTTCATTAGTCCACACATATACATGTGTAACAAGTCTAGAACATCCTGCATCTTATTACCCTTTACTTTAAATGATGATTTAGTCATCTTACCCTCAATACAAGATTCACAGACTAGTAAAGAGCACTTTATCATTTCTAGTAAAGTACCATCCTTTACAAGTTTGCTAAGTCTATTTTGATTAATATGACCTAATGCAAATGCCAAAGATAACTTTTATCTATGCTAGGTTCCCTGATTCTTTTAGACTAAGGTGAATTCTTTTCTGCAACGTTTGCAGTCCAATTATTTGGTTCTAGATAATATAAATTATTCCTAGTAATTCCAGAACTAATTAAAATTCTATTCATAGAAATGGTAATCTCATTACCAAAAGAAATAGAATATCCAGAATTGATTAAACAAAAAATAGGAATTAAATTTTTGCAAAGTCCAAGAATAAAATAAACATCGTTTAAAACTAATAGCTTATTATTCGAAAACTGCAAAGTAATACTTTCATTGCTTGAGCTGAGACAAGTGCACCATTTGCCATCCTCATCTAGAACTGACCCTTAGTCAGCTTTCTCTTTGTCTAAAACCCCTACAAAGAATTCCAAACATGGTTAGTGGCTCAAGAATCTACTATCCAACTATTAGTAGAATCATCCACTAAAATGGCTTTTAACATGTTTAGAAAATCTGTACCTTGTTTATTCTTTATAGAATTGAGGTAGGTCTTGAAGTTCCTCTTCCAATGTCCTTTATCACTACAATGGAAATACTTTCCCTTATTGCTATCCTTCTAAGCCTTCTTTTTCATAGGCTTCTTCTTTGGTTCAACTGATTGCTTGGCATTCTTTTTCTTTTTGTTTCCCAGTCGTTTTACCTTCTTGGGCTCCATAGCCACCACGTTTACCTCTGGGTTCTTCTTGATTTCGAGAACCTCCTTCATAGGCTTTAGGTCATTCATCAACCCACGAAGGGTATAGTCCCCGCTATGCATTTCATAGTCCAACTTGAATTACGAGAATTAAGAGTTCAGACTGTGAATGATCATGGATACTTGACTGTTTGGATCAATAGCTCAACGTCATTAAGGCAGGAGATTATCTTGAGCATGTAATCTCTTACTAGCTTCTCTGGTTTCTGCTTAAGGTCTTTGAAAGCATTGACAGCTCTCACCTTAGCTGATTGAATCTTTCTACCAAATATCTCATGTAAATGGTACATCATGTCAGTGGCATGCTCCATGACATCATGCTGTTGCTGCAACATACTGATCATTGAGGCTAATTTGTAGCACTTAGATAGAACATTGGCATTATGCCACCTCTTATGGTACTCGGTTTTCCTTGATAGTTAGTTAGGAGTCAGATCAGGGGGTGCTTGCTCTAGAAACACCCATGTGATCTTATCATAATTTAAAACAATGTTGAGGTTACTCTTCCACTTTACATAATTCTCACCGTTCAAGGTGCATTTGTTAAGAAGAATAGACAAGGGGTTCATGATTAAGGGATAGTCTATAAAAATACATTTAATATTACTAAGCTATAGCTATTGAATGGACTTTAGAAGTTATGCATGTATGCGTGATCATAGTAATTCTTGTTTGACGGTCATTTAACTTATGCAATAAGCAACTGACTATGGGCAATGAATACGTATCACAAGGTAAACTGGGACCCTCTCACTCAACTTTGCTGCTCGGTATCTTTAGACTTAGCATAGTTGAGGAGTGCCTTTATTTGGCCCATTAATCTATCAATAGAGCTACTATGGGCAGTATATTGATATGTTAATGCTGAATGTGTTAACCAACCATTTCATCAAGCCTAGATATACCACTAAGTATTTTTCTATAGGAAGTCACACTTAATGTTCTACTAAGGCAGGCTTATCACTTAAGAAATCCATTCCAATCATGATCTGAGTATATGCCCGCTTATAGCATATGACATAAAATCGATGACAATGGACTAATGTTTGGAGGCCGTGGGTTATAGGATTACTATCGCTCTCTCTCACTCAATATTTTAATTAATTAATTTAATTAATTGATTAATTATTCTAAATTGATTTACTGAGTTTTTTAGCATGCCTCTCTTTAGAAAACCTTAAATCACTTATGAACTTGGTTTCTTTTCTGAACTTTTTAGACAAGATTTGTATTAGCAACTCTTATTAATTATTTAGGAATATTATTTATTTATTTCCTTATGCATTTCCTAATAATTTTCACACTAACTGTTAGTTTGAAAATAAACATAGGTAATTTAATTGACTAATTAGTTACTATGTGACTTAATTAATTCTAACTAAACTCTTTAGTTGGAATTTAATTACTTTTAAATAATTTATCAATTATGGACCTAATTTCTAACTAATTTATTTAGTTGAAAAATTAAGATCTAATTAGCCATCTTGCTAATTATTCATCTTTCTTATATTTTATCATTTTAAACTCTTTTAAAATATAAAACCTAATGTGTGCATGAGCATGTGAAGTTGACTGACACCTTATAGTCTACCTGACATATTATAACATATAATATCACATTATAAAATTTAAATAAAATATCAAGACCATATTAATGCCCACCCTAGAAGAGAAAAATAAAATCTTAAACTATTACATTTATTTTTTTCATTCCTTGTGTTTTCTCTATCTCTTGGACTTTGGGATGCCCCCACCAATTTACCATGTCTTGTGCTGTGACCATACCTTTCTCCTTAGGCTTGGTCGAGAGGTCCTCACCCCTTTCTTGGGTTTTCTATGGCATCCATGTTATAATCGATTGCTTTTTTCCTTTTACAACAATTTTATAATTTTAAAAAAATTAACAAAAATTAAAACAAGAAGGAAACATAACCATATGGGGTCACCCTTCTTGTTACATCCCAATAAATATAAGGAAATTCCTCTAAGGCATTAACATGGCCAAAAAATTTAATTTAAACAAAATAAGCATGTCATAAGTATTCATCCATACAATCAAACATTGTATGTGAATTTCCAAGTACCAACCATGCAACATGCACACACATAACCATGAACTTGGTTTTCATACTAATTGGTGGATCTAGTGATTAGCCCTAAGTGTTTAAGGCACAAGTATAGACTTAAAAAAATTAAATCATTCAAAGCTTGCAAAACTAGCGAAAAATAAAACACATAGGTATAAACCACTTCATGGCTATGTAGAAGAAGGAGTAGAGAATTTTCACATGCATCTTGTAATCACTTTAATCTTGCAACTTGCTTCCCAACCAAGCGCACTTGTGGCCTATTCTTTAGGAAGTACCAATCCACGCAACCTACGGTGAATAGGTTAGTGTTTGAAAGAAGATAAAAGATGAAAGAATTAAATAGATAGCTTTCTCAAAATTAAAATTGAAAGCCTTCCCTTTTTCTTCAAATATGGCATGTAGAAATTACACTCAAGGAACACTCCAATCAACGTACACAAGCTCTCAGCCATTTAAGAACAAAAGTAAGGAAAATGTGCCTCTCTTTCTTTTCTTAAGCTCTCGACCACAAGGGTGTTTCTCCACTCTCAATGTGTTTGTCGGCTCATCTTTAATCTCTAATGTGGACGACTAAGCTTTCTTTGATGAGGAGAGGTTTAAGTTATATTATAATAGTATAACCCTAGGCCACTTAAGTGCAATTCAAAAATAGTCATCATTAAAATTTAGGGATTCCACACGCCTACTAAGGAAAGAGTAGATAATTAAATCATCTAATTAATTTATTAATGAATAATAGTATTATTTAATTAATAAAGTTATATTTTATTTAATAAAATAAAATATGGGGGGCTTTCTAATTGGTCATGCTTGAAAAAAATTTAAATAAATGACTTTTATTTAATTAAATCCCTTTGACTTAATTATTCTCCTAGTGGATGTAGGTTACCCAAGAAATTAAAACTCTTTTAATTTCTAACCTTTATTCATTTAGATAATTAGGATAATTAGGGATATATAGGTTTGAACTTTTTCAAACCTCCCTCCATCCTACTTGGCCGTCAATCTCACTATCTCACTGAGAGTTGGTTTGCTTCACTTTAGTTTGAACAATTCAAACTTTAGTAATTAAGATTAATTAAATTAAATTAAATCAAATCAAATTTTTATCCTAAATAAATACCTTGGCCGAAAATCCTAATAGAGGGATTTAATTTTATTTTCTTTAACTTCTTCAAATTAAATAATTTGAACAATTTAAATATTAATTTAAAGTAGTTAAACCAAAAATAATTATTAACATAAAGGTTGTCCAAACTGAGACAACACTTGTCTTAAAATTCTATTGTCTAATTAAAACATACTTGTTTAAATTAGACAACTAATGTGAGAATTATTTTTATCTCTTTAGTGACAAAAATGTTTCTCACATTTTCAAGCATGCTTAGGATGACATTTATCTTAAAATAATTATTTTTCTAAATTAAGACAACTCTTGTCTTAATTAAGACATATATGCTTTAAGTTATCATTTAATTTCATCTAAATTTCTTCTAATTTAATGTTGATTGAATTCTCTAAATCTAGGTGGAGAATCTATTTAGACATAGGAATTTCAAGTTTTAATAAACTTAGAATTATTTTAATCTCATTGATTTGTCAAATTTTCAAATTTAGTGTTTGTGAACCCTCGCAGCCATCCATTGACATAAGTTAAAGTTAATGTTTTATCTCTTATGTCAATTTTGTCCCGTGGATTCAAATTTCTTCAGATAAGTGACTAGATAACACTACAAAAAAAGGTGTTTTGTGACGACAAAAGTCGCAAAAAGTACTAAAAGTTGTCACTAAAGACCTTTAGTGAAGACTTTTCAACCTTTAGTGATGACCATAACTCGTCGCATATACCTCGTTGCTAAAGGTTTTTAGTGACGAAAAAACAGGGTCGTCACTCAAAGTAAAAATTTTGTGATGACTTTTGAGCATCACAAAAGATATAGATTTAGTGATGCATATATGTGCTTTTAGTGACAGTAATTGTCATCACCAAAAGTTTTATTAACGAAATGATTTCCTGAATTTTCCACAAGTCATAACTGAAGTCATCTTTTGTGATGACCAAAGTCATAACTGAAACCTTTATTTGTGACGATACTAATAAGTAATCACAAAAAGTAGTTTCTGTGACGCCAAAATAGGTCGTCACAAAAACGACCTTTTGTGATGATATATGAATATGGTCACAAAAGATATTTTCTGTACCGACATTCTTGTCGTCACAAAAGCTATCTTTTGTGATGGCATATGAATAGTGTCATAAAAGGTAGTTTCTGTGAAGACTTTCGTGTCGTTAGAAGAACTACCTTTTGTGACAACATACGATTATCGTCATAAAAGGTAGTTTTTGTAACGACTTTCTTGTGGTCACAAAAATAATTTTTTGTTACAACATACTTATGTCGTCACTAAAAGTAATTTATGTGACAAGAATTATCATTATTTATGATGACTTGCTTTCTTGTCATTAAAACTTATTTTTTATGACAACATTCTAATGTCGTCACTAAAACCTTTTTTTTTATGACATTAGCATTGTCGTCACCAAAACCATTTTTCTATAACAAGAAAATCCCTTATTTGCGACAACATGCTTTGTCGTCACTGAAACCATTTTTTGTGATGACATTAGCATTGTCATCACTAAAACCAATTTTTTGTGACGCCATTAGCATTACCACTAAAACCATATATTGTCACTAAAATATTTTTTTGTGATGGCATGTTTTGTTGTCACAAAAATCCCTATATTTTATTTGAATCAACTAATACATATATTTGAACTTGTTATAACACAACTTTATTAGGCAACTTTCTTGAATAATATAATATTCCAATATACATAAAATTTAAAATTTAAATTTATGAAATTCACTATCTCCGTGTATCTTCCAAAAGATGGGATGTAGAAGGAGCTTCATTAATTTGTGGATGAGAAACCTGTAATATTCAAGTTAAGTAAATTAAAAGCCCAACAAGACAATGAATAATTTTTAATCAAATAATTCAACATACATGAGAGTTCTTGAAGATTTCTCACAATTTCTTAATATTAGCTAACAATTTACAAAACCAGCATATACCTTCTCTAATACACATCTATAAAATTAACATTTTACTAGCATACTTCTAACCACATCATATAACTTGGATATAAATGTCACAGTTTTATTCAATCCTCAAATTGGATAACAGGAAAACAAGTGTTTCAAGGTAAGCAAATGTACAATTGAATTAATTTAAGTGTATGCAAGTCGAGGAAATTTATAAAAATATCGGCATAGTTTCCCCTATTTATTGAGCAAACCCAAATACAAATAATGATTAAGACATAGTGGATACACCCACATCAGACTACAGAAATTGACCTTCATGGCCAAAATACAACAAATGATAAGACACGAATATATATAGCAGTACATTAAGACGATGTAAGACTTAGGATTAATTTATGTATAATTTTGCATTCATTTTGATCAAATCAACACATTGTATGATCTGTTTCCATCCAAATAAATAGTTGTACTTATAAAAAGTGATGGAAGGTAAATAAGTGTAAGAAATGAGGCATTACATGAGAAAGAGAGGGAAACATGGAACTGAGACGTGCTTGAAGCATAACATCAAGTTGAGAAGTAAGTTCCTCCTATACTTGAACTCTAATTTCTTCCTGAACTTCATCTTTAACCTTAGTCTTAAACTCTTTAAGATCAACTCTAGCTACCTCAAGTGGCTGTTGAGCATCTTGTGCCCTCCCCATCTTTGATGGAGGTTTCTTTCCATAACCCTTACCTAAAAAATAACCAGATTACTACTAAATACTTGCAATAACATGTCATCTACAGTCAAGGGAGTATCATCTTCTGAGGGTTGCTGAGTGACAAGGTCATGAAGCTCCCCCTTTATATAGTTAAAGAAACTAGTTGGTACAATTTTTAAGGGTATGGGAAATGATTAAATGACCAATAAGTGAGAACTAAAAACTTACATGAATTTCACTTTGGGTTAGACCACATCACCTCTCCTTCTTTAGTCCTTTTAGTATGTTGTAGCATCCAAACTTGATCTACTGATGCCTTTTCTCCAGTAGTATGATCTCTCTAAGTAAATTTTATCAAGAGAAAGACAAGTAGGGTTGTAAATTGTAATAATATTTTCATAAAATGAAAATTGGGGTAAAGAAAAGTAAAGAATAAGAGGATTACCATTGCCTTTTCAACTTCTGCAAAAGATTTTGTACTGCAAGTATGCTCAAACACTAATTTTGCTCTATTTTATGCATTTCTTTGACTTACACTCTGGGTGAAATATAAAGTCTAATGAAATAATATAGCTTTAAACAAGATTTTGATTGAATAATATCACCAGTATCGTACGTAAAATTTCTTACTATCAAAATAAGCAATCAAGTGCTTCTAATCTTTAATATTGACATCTGCTGGTATATTTTGTAACATTTCCTCGTCAGGCTGAAACTTCTTATATACATTATGTAATCAACATCTCCAGGATCTGTAAAGCCATTGCATAGTGGATAAGGCAAATGGCTCCAATCACCATTCATTTCAACCTTCAAAGTTGAACTTTTCCTAAAAGAAACATTATTGATTAGCTTATACAAGATATATAATGTAAGTTTAGAAGTTAGGCCACATATTTATTACCTTGACCCTTAACCACATTTGCTGATCAACTACTCGTGACATTGCTTTCCAATTGTTTTCAATTGATGGAGTAGTCATCCTTACCACCTAGCCACAATAGTTGACAAGGTCCCTAACATTTTCTCCTACTGCTCTAAGAATATTCTTAGGTATGTTGACATTTATTTTTTCATTTTTGGTTTTCATGTCCACTTTAATGCATTTGTACTTGCCCCTTCCATTCTTACTTCTGCTGTAAGAAGCTGTTAAGTATATCGTTTGATAATATCGATGATACCTACACTATTAGTTGCTCCAATACGAGGTTCTGTGTGTGTCACAACGTGATAGCCAGAAAAAGGCATTGTCATTACCTTAAGGCGATAAAAGGGAAAAACACATAGATTAAAAAAATGGAGTCCCCACCAATTAATTAGAAGGATACTTGGGATCCTTTAAAAAAAAACCAAATACTGGCCCTTGGAACTAGAAGAAGGGTTCAAGAGTCCAATTACGTGTGGGGAAGGTGTTAGGCACCCCACAACGTCTATCCCTAAGGATGGTTATCCTAAATTGTTTGTGCTTAAATTTTTTGTTTAAATTGACTTAATTACCCCTTTTGTTATTGCGATCTAGAAAAAATAAGATATGAAAGAACTGGATCTGTCTTACTGTGTAAGTGCCTACGTATAGGGATCAAGATCAATGTAGTTCGAGATAATTTGACAAGATTATGCCTAGGAAATATATATGATCAATTTCCTAAGGCGACAATGTTTTAGATTTACCTAGGGAGGATATGCAATATCATCCCAGAGGTAAAAAATGTGAGAGAAAACAAGACCTGCTTTACTGTGTAAGTGTGAACATACCTCAAAAGGGATCAAGGTCAACGTAGTTCAAAATTTGTTTTGATGAGAATTTGCCTAGGAATGATACATGATTTCTTCCCTATGGTGAAAACTAATTTTAGATAATGTGAGAGAATAGATCTTTACACAAAATCCTAGGATGAATTAAGACAATATAAGAAAATAACTTTCCACATAAAGCTTGACAGAATGAGAGAACAATTCTCTACATAATGTTTATGAAGAAAATACGACAATATGAAAAAATAATTTTTCACATAAAGCTTAACAAAATGAGAGAATAATTCTCTACATAATGTTTGAAAGGAAATGAGACAACATGGGAAAATGAATTTTCACATAAAGCTTAACAAAATGGGAGAACAATTCTCCACATAATGTTTGAAGAAGTCAAACCCATTATTCTGAGTTAAAATCTAATTTTCAAGAGTTTTAGAACAAAATTAAAATTTTTGAAATGTTTGTGGTTAAAATGAAATTTTTGAAAGTATTGGGGCCAAAATGATATTTCTAAAAACTTTAGGACAAAAGTGAAATTATCAAAAATTATTGGGGTTGATAACGTGGCAAAGGAAAATGACCCACAAGAAACCAAAAAAAAAAATTATCCAATTTTTGCAAGCAAGAATCTTACTTTCAAAAGGCCTTTGGAACCTTACTATTATTATTTAATTTATTCTTTTCTCATTTTATTTACTTTTTTAAAAAGAAAAGAAAATGTAATGGTAGAACTTGAAAGCAACACTCAAATAAAAGAAAAAAATAAAAACAAAAAATGACAAAATAATCAAATAAAATAGAGAGAAGGCTTATGCCTTACTAGTGGAGAATGGGGAACAAAATAAAAAATTAAATATCATTAATATTACAAACCAAGAGTAATAATAATACATAAAATAGAAAAGATAACCCAAATCAAATAAATATTAAATTAACTTACAAATCACACAAAAATAATAAGAGTCCCTTTGGAAAACAAATGAATTTAGAGGCTAAAGTTTTAACCAAGAACCTTGGATTCTAAAGAACCCATCATCACAACTCTTCAAGATAAAGAAGAAAAAAAAAATGCAAACAATAAAGGAAGATGACTGAGTTACCTCATTGAAGCTTTAGGATGAACCTTCAAGCTCTTAATCTCACTTCACCCAAACCTTCAAGATTTAGAGTACCCAAACTCCTCTAATCTCCTATTCCTCTTTTATGGCCAACCATAATTAAGGAAAATTAAAATAGAATCAAAAAAATGGTGAATGACATAAGGGAAGAAGAGAAAGTGAGGAAGAGAATAAAAGAATAAAAAAAAAGGTTTTTCCCAAGTGAGAAAGTGAAGGAGGTGTGATGTGTGTGTGAAGATAGAAAAAAAACAAAAAACAATGAGAGAATGGGAGAGAGTGGACGTGAGAGGGGGGAAAGTGAGATGGGAGAGACAAAAAAACCAAAAGGAGTGGGTGAGTGTGTATGGGGATGAGAGAAAAGTGAGAGAGAAAAGTGAGAGGAAAAAGTGAGTGGGAAAATTGAGTGGGAAAAAGTGATAGGGAGGCTAGGCTAAAATGAAGAAATGGGTTATGAGTTGAGTTTGTGGGCATGGGTTAAATGAGTAGGTTAAGAGGGAAATGGGCTAAAATATTAAGTTAAAGATTTATGTTGTGGGCTTGGATAAAAGGATTTGGGCCCAAAAAAAAAAAAGAGAGTTGGACTTTAGATGAGTTGGACAAAAATAAAAGAGAAGGGGAAAATGAAATTGGGCTTTAAGTGAAATAAAATTTTAATTTAGCTTTTGTTTTGTTTTGTTTCTTTTTCTTCTTCTTTTTTGTATTTTATTGCTTTTTTATTATTTTAGAATTTTAATTTTTTTTCTGTATTTTTGTTATTTTTCTAATTTTTAAAATTACTTGGAAAAAATCAGGTGTTTATAGTATGAGCATTCAATGATGGTTGAGTTTGGTGAACATTCTCATCCTGGGGTTGTGTCATAGGTGAATTTGATGTTGGACCAACATCTAAGCCACCTCTTGACCACCACTTCTTCCTCTACCACCTCTACCATGTCTAGGCAGATCCAATAGAATCATATGCAAGAATTTGATCAGAATGTCAAACATTATCATAGTCCAACAATAATAAGTAAACATAATTATTAATGTAATAAAACACATAACATCAATCATAAAGTAAACATAATTAATTATTGATAAGAAAGTAGGCTAATAGATTGTTGACTATTACACTTGAATTAGACAACAAATGCTAGGTAGTGGATGAAGGCTCTTCCTTAGGAAAGTTTTAATCACTTCCCTCACTTGAAGGCCCATCCTCAAGCAAGTCCTCATCATCTTCCTCCATTCCTACCTCGTTTATTTCATTATCATCAATAAATTCTCTTTCTTGAGTATTTTTGACAACTTGCCCCTTACCAAGCTAATTGTTTCTAGTTGAACACCATCTCTATGCAATAATACCATAAGGTCAATTTCTATGGCATTGGTGGACTAGAATTTATTTTCAGCCCCTACTTGTTGATAAGCATCGTCTTCATTGACTAATAAATCATCTTCACTATCATATAAATTATCATTATGTGGTTCGGGCATATTATAAAGGTCATGAGGATTTGTCTTCACAACAACAAGCCAATCTTTGTCAATCATGTCTTCTACATAAAACACTTGTTCCACTTAGGAAGCTAACACAAAAGGCTCATTGTGTTCCAAGAAGCATAGGTGTTGACAGATGTAAATCCATATTTATCTACTCTATATCCTTTTCCCAAGTGAGTCGTGTCCCACCAATGACATTTAAAGAGGTAAACTTTCTTATTCTCTACATATGACAACTCGAAATAATCTTCTAGTACACCATAATACTCTTTCTCTGGATCTTCATCATCACCCCTCACAAGAATTATGCTATTTTGGGTTTTTCGATGTTGAGCACGATCCTTTGTATAAAATCTAAATCCATTCACCATAAAGGTTGCATAACAGTGTGACATTTTCAAAGGACCAACGGCTAAGCTTAAGAACTCATCATCGTCAAGTCCTTGGGAATGTAACATTGAAACCTATAATAAACACACAAGAAAAAGTCTACATTAATGAAAAACTCAATACTCACTTATTTTATCATACAGTGTTTTGTTCATCCATTGACACCTACATGTTCATAAAACCAACCATGAAACTCTTTGTTATGTCTTTGTAGAACCTTTGATGACGAGTGTATCTGAAACTCCTCTTTATGTTTCCTACAAGCATATATTATATGTAAAATAGATTCATGATATACTGATAAATCTATTCTTTATTTGAGGACGATAGCTCAAACTTACTTTATGAAACGCCACACCTCTTCACAATTTTGAACCACGTATATACGAGCTTGATCAAACACTTCATTAGAAAGGACAATTGATTTGAATACCCCCTTTGGTCAGCCAATTTTTCTAAAAACTAATATACAAGAAGGTCTCACTTCCCCATCATCATTTCAGGGAGCTCTGTTAAACCTAGTTTAGATGTTGTTCAAGTATCTTGAATAAAATGTAAGGCATTCCTCTACGATATACCTTTCTGCTATTAACAGCTCCAGACGAGCCTTATTACAAACATATGATTTAAGTGTACGCAAGCACCTACTTACATATGTTAAAATGAACATAATCTATAAAATTATAAAAAAGAAACAAAATAAAAATGGATTAAAGAGAAACACCTTTCAATGGGGTACATCCACTGATATTGGACAGGTCCCGCAACCTTTGCTTCTCTTGCCAAGGGAACTGGCAAATAGACCATGACATCGAAGAAGGTATGAGGGATTACAATCTCTAATTTACATAAGGTTATCATTATTTGTTCCTGAGAAAGTTCTAAGTCATGAACTGTCAAAGACTTTGAATATAAATTTCTAAAAAACTTGATCAACTCTGTTATATACTTCTTTAGGCAGTAATCCACGTAAAGCAAGTGGGAGTATTCGTTGCAACAATATGTGATGATCATGACATTTAAGTCCAAAAATCTTTTTCTCTTAGACATTGACACATCGTGAAATATTATAGCAAAATGCATATGGAACCTTTAACGCAGTCAAAAAGTTACAAACTCTCATTTTCTCTTGTGAGGATAATGCATAACACGCAGCTGGTATCAATATATTGTTGCCTTGTTGTTGAGGATGTAAACTTTGTCTAAAGCCTAGATCAACCAAATCATATCGACTCTTCAATGTGTCCTTTATTTTTCCAACCATATTCATTACTATTCCTAAAACATTATCAGAGACATTTCTCTTTATGTGCATGACATCACGATTGTGTTCCAACATAATAGTTCTCCAATAAGGCAGTTGGAAGAAAATACTTCTTTTTCTCCAATTATAAGCAACATCAGACCCATCTCATTTTTGCTTTTGACCTTTTCCAAATATAAATTTCCTAAACTTTGTAACTGGATAAGTGCATCATCTCCAATTAACACATTGGGTGCATATCTAGTTTCTATTTTTCCATCAAATCCCTTCTATTTCGACGCCATGGATGATTAATTGGCAGGAAGCAACAGTGACCCATGTAAAAAATTTTATTTCACAAAGAAAGAGAGGAAGGCTCTTTGTGTCAACAAGGCATGCGAACTTTCCTTGGATCACCCAACCTAATAAGTTCCTATAAATAGGAAAATCATTTATTGTCCACAAAATAGCTGCATGCAACCTAAAATTTGATTGTGTGTGTACATCATATGTCTCCACCCCAACCTCCCATAATTGTCTTAATTCCTCAATCATTGGTTGTAAAAATACATCAGTGTCATTTATTAGAGATTTAGGACCTAGAATTAGAAGTGTCATCATAAAGTATGGATGTTTCATACATATCCACATAGGTAAATGATATGGCACGAGAACTATATGCCAAATAATATGAGAAGAGCTCATATCCCGATATGGTTGGAACCCATCACTTGTTAAACCCAACCTCACACTTCTAAGATTAACAAAAAATGATGAGTATTGTTCATCAAATGATTCCAAGCAAGAGAGTCTGATGTCTTAATACCCCATCATCAATGCGCTACTCCTTGTGCCACCTCATATATTTAGCAGTTTCTTTGCCATGTACATCCTTTGAAGCCTTGATTTTATATGAAAATAGCGTAATACTTTGTGTGGCACTTTCTTGCCCTTATGCTTACTTGATTTCCATCTCGACAATTTATACTTTGGATATAACTGTGCATTGACTTGCTCCCTCCAATATAAAATACAATCATTCTTGCATGCATATATTTTTGTGTAATCAAGACCCAAATCCTGAATAAGCTTCTTAGCTTCATAGTAAGAATCGGGTAATAAGGCTCCATTAGGAATAACTTCTTTAAAGAATTTCAACAACATATCAATAGACTTGTCACTCCATTTATTAAGATATTTTATATGGAGTAACCTTACAATAAAGGACAACCTCGACATTTTTTCACAATTTGGATAAAGATTTGTATTAGCATCTTTCAATAAATTGTAAAAATTTCTTGCATCTAGATTTGGTTCTTCAATGAAATTAGGATCATTCTGCCTAGTATCCATGTTCATAAAGCCACATGCATCATGTACCATTCCAATAATATCATCCTCAATAGCATTATTGTTTTCCCTAGATTCACCAACATCAGGATACTGTGAAGTTGTCTTCGAAGGTTCCCCATGAAAATCTCAAGTCTCATAACTTCTCCAAAATCCTCTTTGAAAGAGATGCTTCCTTATTGTTGCTCAGTTATTATATGTTGTGTTTCTACATCTATCACACACGCACTGAATTCTGTTATTCACCCCAAGTTGACTACAAGCAAAGTCAAAAAAACCATTTACTCCCCCTTATATACCTTGGATCAACTCTATTTCTTATTTGTATCCAACCTTTATCAACCATTATTCCCTATAATTATACAAACAATGAGATAGGACATCAACATCATCATTTAATATTATGGGACAAATACAATATGATATCTATTAATATTATGGGACATCTACTTACTAATCACAAGCAATAATAAGTAAGTTTTTATTATTTGAAATTGTTATTGAGTTATAAATTCTTTGGAGAAGTTTCATATTATGATACTATAAATTCATTGCTGGTATACAAACAATAGGATACAAAGTGACTCTAAAAGTTGCTCATATTATAATGTTCCAAATGTATGAAACTAATAGTTTCAACATAGCATTTCTCTTATTATAATGTTCTAGAGAGATCTAAGTAGAGGGTTTATGCTTAAGTTACTATAAATCACTCTTACCCTAGTGCACATTTTATACATCACATGATGCTCATAATAATCCACCAAATATTAAAAAAGCATAACCACCAGCTCTAGGCATAGTTCCTAGGTACAAAAGAACAAGAGTACTAACCTTGATATGATATGCTAAGAAAGCAAATCAGAATCTGTAGAGGTAAGATGCAACTGACTACCAACCTGAAAAATGAATAACTTGTTAAGTTGATTTCTATAAAAACTATGACATGAATCAATATTTTTATCTTTAAAAAAATTCTAATAACTTGTTAAATTTGAAAGAATGATGGTACATAAGTCCTTTTTCAAAGTGTTGTTACTTGCAGTGCGCTATGTCATGAAAGTAGTGTCCAAACTAATATGACTTTTACTTACTAGAGTTGATGGACAAGTTGAATTGACGCCTCTTTGTATTTCCAACTAGAGCTGGTGTAAACATCTTTTGCTCTACATGTATATATGTTTGGTACCCTTACTCTTACCATAGCAACCAAAGGATGTATAAATATCACTGAATTAGAGACCTAAAATAACATCAAACTCCATAAGGATGATAGGTGAAGGCTTTCAAATTATCCAATTAGTCCACTTCCATGAAAAACACATATATCATAGTGTTAACAACTCTAAATTACAATGAGTTTTTCCCATATCAAATTCTTAGGTTTTTATCATCAATCTAGTACAATATATCATTGACATTATCCAACAAGCTACAGTAAAAAACAAAATATAATACTTCATTTGGAAAGGGTGAAAGTGAAGGGAATTATTGAATATACTTTGTCAATAGGCCCAATAAAGTCCTATACTTCATTTGCATGTAGAAAAGTCACATAATGAAAATTCTAATTTATGAATTTACACACTAGTAAATTACTAGCACAATTATTAAAGTCAGCAAACACTAGTTGTGCTCAAGAATCAAAATATATGAAAAAGAAATATAGAATGTAAAATCATGATCAAAATATAATTGAAAATAAGGAAAAGATGATGATGTTGTGCCAAGAATTCAAAGTTTAAACCATTATGGGCAAACATGATGAATGGATAGAAAAAATTGGACCAAGGCTCATTATAGATCATTGGCCTTGACTAAAATGGGTCTATTACAACTAGAAGGCCAAAATAGAGTTGTGGGTATATCACAAATTCTTTGGTTATGCCTATTTTTGACTAAATATTTCTTTCTATTTTGGTTGGGGTTAGAAAAAGGGATTTAGCAATCCAAAATTTGTCAAAAGTGATATATATATATATATATATATATATATATATATATATGTAACACATTTGAAGCAATTAATTTTGCTAAAAGAAATACTTATAATTAGCTTGAGGTGGCACTTTAAATGCACAAACATATATTATCTGTCCAACAACATATTAAATCAGTGTAAGAGAAATATGCATGCATTTTGGTCAGCACAAGACAAAATTTGCTGCACTGCCTTAGCCCCCACAAACTTCAACACATATATATCCAAATTAAATTTGTTTGTTTTCGTCTCCTTAATTTTGCTTTTTCAACTTGTCTTTTTTTATTTTAATTGTAGTACCTCTACTAATCCACTTTACAGCTTTTAATTGGGGATCTTACTAGTGTCTTATGAGTCACAACTAATATGAGAATGCTTTCACATGATATGGTTGTAAGATTAATAAACTTTAGATTGCAATAAATATTATATAATTACGTTTGGTCCTCATTGTGACGATTTTGCATGTGAATTATGTGTCAAATACTATATATGTGTGTGTGTATTCATTATTAATTATACATTTTCAAATAAACAATTAATTGTTACTAATTAATGTTACGTTGCTGCGGAAAGTGGTGATTAATAAAACCAAACATGTATTATTCAATAAGGTATATGAAGGGTGTCGGAAAGTGGTATACAGCATGCATCACCTTAACAAGTAGAAGCAGCTACCTATTTACCTTCTATATATGTCATCAATTAGTAGGATCCCACTGTCCTACCGTTATGACGGTGGAATTTATTTTTTTTATTTTTTTTTACATTAACTAATTATTGTTTGTTATATATTTTTTTCAGAATTTTTAAAATATTTTTTCTCATAAATGAATAGTACTAAAAAAAATTATAAATGAATAGTATCAAAAAATATAAAAAAATTTCAAAAATTTTTAGAAACATTTTAAAAAATTTTCAAAAAATTATATTACATTGACAATAATTAATTAATGTTAAAAGTATTAAACCAACAAACGCTATGTTAGTATTCTGGCTAACTACCTCATAATTCACCAAATTAAACATTAATTAAAAGTATGATAAAATGAAACTTAATTAGGATACCTAGCTAGCTCTACGTAGGCAAACCTCGCATAAAATATAATCAAGGTAGTCTTGAATTTTATAAAGCAAGGACCTACTTCATGTGAAACAAGATTTTAAAGATAATCATAGGAAGAAATAGGCAAACGGACCAAGAAAGATATATAGTGCATAGCAATAGCATTAGCCAGCCATGTTGTGATATTGTAATTTGTAAAGCAATTTTACATTTATTAAGCTCACCATAGATATATTACGATTGGGCTTTTTTAACCAATACCCCATCTCTTGAGTTCACCTCCAAGTCCAAGCAATTGTGTTTTCTACGGAAAACCGGCCTCACTGATAGTAATAAATTCAGAGTTGTTGAATTTCATAGACTTAGATGGGGACTGAAAAAGACATGCAAATTAGATAAGACGCTCCTGCAGCTTCCCTAGTCTTTGGTTACTAATTCATTGACTTGACTTACTAATTGAAAATAAAAAAAGCAATGGAGTTGAGTTGGAGAAAGTAACAAAAATGATCCTCGCGTTATGCATAATGGACTCATTTTTGGGACCCATTCAACAACAAAATATGCCATTTCTCATTCCATATTCAAGGAGATTGTACCCAAATAATTACTTCATATTCCTTTCAAGGAAGAACTAACTAGGAATCATACTTATAGAATAGAAAGCATGTGAAGTAATATTCCAAATATGGGTTTCTGGGAATGTTGAAGCAATGGCATAGAGTCTGCCCTAGCAAGTTGACTGCTGAAGATACATAAATATACACAAAAGCATGAAGCATTGACTTCGTCAGTTGGTCTTAACACCCAAACTTCCATCCAAATTCCCATAAGTTTCTTATCAATTAAAAAATAAAACCCCCAATGAGCCTCATTGCCAAGACAGTTGAACTTGGTAAATTACGAGTATATTATACATCTGCATTGCAAATTCTTTTGTGGGCCTTCCTTGTTTTCCTTTTTTAGGTACATAATTAGAAGTTTATGAGCTAAGAGTAGAGATTAAGAAAAGAGGAAGGGATAGGGTAAGTTAAAGCCTAAAGGTATATAGTAATTAAGGGTCAGGACTTTGAATTGAGATGACACTTAGGCCAGAGAAAAGTACTGATGACAAAGTCTCTCTTGTAAGCCAAATCACCATGTGTAGGCAAGCCAATGATTATATATCCATGGTTCATCCACTCTGTAAAAGCACCGAGATTTCCATGGAAACCTGCACAAATAATTATATATCCTTGTTTGACTTTGTTAAATGGTAAGAAAAAAAATAAAAGACTGACCCAATAACAGAGAGGTATAGAAACGCCCTGATTTTCTCGTTAAACGTCAGTCGCTCACGGTGACAACTCGCGTTGGCACAGTGATGAGATTGGGGGAAAGCAATGCTGGAAAATGGAAATGCCGCACCAAATGGGGGAAGGGGGAAATTAAGGGGATAAGGGAAGGGGAAAGGCAAAATGGTGACGTTTTGGCAAAGTGAAAAAAAAAAACATTTTCACTTTTAGTGACGACATATTATGTCGTCACAAAACCTCTAGTTTTAGTGACACTTAAAGGTTGTCACAAAATGTTTTTAGTGATGATATTTTAATTTTTGCTACTAAATCTTGACTTTTTTGGCACTTAAAAAAAATCTTCACTTTTAGTGATGTCGTCACAAAACCTCTAGTTTAAGTGACGCGGAAAAGTTATCACAAAAGGTTTTTAGTGACAACATTATAATTGTTGTCACTAATTCCTAACTTTTTTGGCACCATTTTGGTACCTAATAAAACCTTTCACCTTTAGTGATGGCATATGATGTCGTCACAAAAGGTTTTTAGTGGCGATCATATAATTGTCGTAACTAAATCCTGAATTTTTAAACTTTCATATTTCATAAAATAAATTTGGACTTTTAGTGATGATTTTTTAATACCTTTTGTGACGAAAAATTAATGTTGTCACTAAAAAGTTTAGATTTTGTGATGTAATTAAAAATTTGTTACTAAAAGTTATTGACAATTACATTTAGTGACGATATTTAAAAGTCGTCACAGAAAACCTTGTTTTAGTGACTACTTTTAAGGTCATCACAAAAAAGTCGCAACTGAAAGTCAATTTTCTTGTAGTGTAATCTTTTAGAACTTTACTAATTATCTAAAAATCATGAGTAGTTAATTCATCATTTCACTCAACCCAAATATGTCACTTGTCTTCCTAAAAGCACCAAAAGTGATGTAGTGCTACAAGCTTTATTTTCTAGATTTATGTTCCCGAATGTTCATTCCCACTATGATTCCAACATACAGAATCTTGACTAATGCCACATAATGGTCTTGCCCATAGTATATCAAAGATCACAATGATCATGAACACGAGCGCATAATCCATAAGGATTTTCGTTCTGTCACTAGCATATGCAATATGTGTGAGTTTAAGTTCAAAGTAATGATATTAACTTGAACTTGATATCTCACTTGATTCAAATTTATTTAGTAGTGTCATTACCAGAAGTCTACTACTTCAATGATTTGAGATTCATCATTCCCTTAGAAAATAATTTCATTTTTTCTATGGAGGTAATTTGGACACTACAGTCTTAACTGAATAAAGTGACCAACTCTATTTAATGATTGTGAATATCATTTTAGATTCATCCAAAGATACATCTCCATTTTCATAATCCTTATGCAAATGTATCTTGTAGCTATTTGACCAAAGAACACTTCAGAAGGAATCAAGACTTCTTGAACTAGAAATAGGCAAATTTCCTTCATGGGTATTTTGAGTGGATAAAGAGAAGCAAGATCTAGATATTTTCCTTTACAAAAAGCCCCAAGATCTAGATATTTTCCTTTACAAAAAGCCCCAAAGATGACCACATGTATATATATACTAAAAGAAATTAATGTTTCTAGTAAAAGAAATATTTAAGTTATCTTTAATTAATGTTTAAGCTTCTAGAAATAATTTCAGTATTTTAAAAATTTGTCATCCTCTTAATTACCATCACACTAAAAATCTATAGAAGTAGGGAAAACATTTTTTCTCAATATTTTAATTCTCAAACTAATGCATTTTTGAAAATTTAAAATTCCCTAAGGGGATATGAATGAAGGATTTATGTAAATAACATTGCAAAGTCGATGCTCCACACATAAAAAATCTCAACCTCCAAGATGTTGTTGAGCGGCATCTCATGTCTACAGGATATGTTGCCTATCCACTAGAACCTGTCACATTTAGAAACAAAAATCTAAGCATCTTTAAATAAAGAAGGCCAATAGAACCAAAATTGTAACACTTTAGCTACAGTCTTGTAGCCGCCATAGTGGCCTCTATATTTGGAGGCATGGCAATGCACAACAATATGCTCCATCTCTTCTTCTGGTACACAGCTCCTTAAGATGAGATATGTACACTACTTAAACAGAAAAGGCTCATCTCACACATAAAAGTTAGCATCATGTAATTTTTTTTTTCTTTTGTTAGGAAATTAGATCAGAAGGAACAATATTGCTCACAAGGAAATTTACCAAATTTGCATACCAAGGTACCCCTTTTTCCTAGCAAGTGAAAAGCTGCTCATCAGGGAATGATTCATTGATAACTCCATGCTCGCTTGCATTAGCCCCATTCTATAACTGAGAAAGTTGATTTTCTACCTAATTTTCTATACCTTTTCAATCCCAAATCTCCAAATCAAACTCCTGAAGCAATAGAACCCCTTGGATAAATTAAGGTTCAGCATCCTTCTTATCAATGAGGTACTTGATAGTTGAGTGATTAGTGTACACAAAGATTTTAGTCTCCAACAAATAAGAGTGGAACTTATCAAATGTGAAGACGATAGCCAATAGCTATTTCTCAGTAGTAATGTAGTTCATTTGAGCTTCATTAAGGGTCTTACTAGCATAGTAGATGGTGCGAAATTTCCTTTCCATACGATGGCTTAGTATTGCATCCACTGTATCACACATCAATTCAAATGGTAAATGCCAATATGGGGCCATAATGATAGGAGCTGGCCCTAGTTTCTCCTTAAGTAGCTGGTAAGCTACAAGGCACTCATCATCAAAATGAAAAGGAACATCTTTTTCTAGCAAATTACACAATGGCTTAGAAATTTTAGAGAAGTTCTTAATGAACCTTCTATAAAAACCAGCATGCCTTAAAAAACTGTGAATACCTTTCACTAATGATGGAGGAGGTAAATTCTCTATAGTTACAATATTGGCCTTGTCAACCTCTATCCCCTTAATAGATATTCGGTGACCCAAGAATATTCCGTCTTGCACCATAAAATGATATTTCTCCTAGTTGAGCACTAAATTGGTCTCTACTCATCTCTTGAGAACTAAGCTCAAATTATCCAAACAATGATAAAAGGAATCCCCAAAAACTGAGAAGTCGTCCATAAATACCTTTATGAAGTGTTTGATCATATAAGAATATGGCCATCCTAGATTTATGGAAAGTAGCTAGGGCATTGTATAACCCAATGGCGTTCACCTGGATACAAAACTGCCATAGGAATAGGTGAAGGTCGTCTTCTCCTTATCCGCATATGCTAAGGTTATCTAATTATACCCTAAATATCTATCCAAAAAGTAATAAAAGGCATGGCCAGCCAATCAGTCCAGCATCTTATCAATGAATGGAAGGAAAAAATGGTCCTTTCGAGTGGCCTTATTCAACTTCTTATAATCCATATGCTCTCTCTTTTTAGTCACTTTTCTGTTAGCTATCAGTTCAGTTTTCTCATTGGGCACCATTGTTATCCTTTCTTTCTTGGGTATATACTGCATAAGACTCACCCAAGCACTGTTTAAAATAGGGTCACTTAATCATTTCCTTTTTCATAACCTCCTTCATGATTAGGTTGAACCTACACTGATGTTCAATAGTTGATTTGGCATTGTCTTCCGAGAAAATCTTATGCATCTAGATAGAATGGCTAAGCCCTTTTATGTCACTAATAGTCCACCTTAGAGCTAAACCCTTGGCAATTTATCTTCTTTTACTTCATTAAGGGCGGTAGAAATGATAACAAGAAGAAGGGATGAATTCCCTAAGAATGCATACCTTAAATGCTTAGGTAGCGATTTCAGTTTTAACTCAGGGATTGATTCAATGGCTTAGGCTTAGGATCTTTGTCAGTGGGGATGTTCAGAGCTTCAAACTGCATTCTTTACTTGTAAAAGTGAGGTGTAGAATCTAAGAGTTGTAGATATTCCCTAGACTCAGTTTTAATCACACTTGATGAGGGCATG